>JABFQK010000369.1:0-10568 GCA_022816885.1 Trissoscelio sp. ZL-2020
TAAACTGTCAATGTAAAAATTTGCGAATTATAACTCGACTTTTAAAAATTAATAGAAAAAACCATAAAAACTGAATCACTAGACCATCTTTGTTTGGTAACTTTATAAAATTAAAAGAACCGATTGGGATTTGACAGTCTCTAATACGCCATTTGGAGTTAAATTTTCAAATTAAAAGTAGGATGCAAATATCAGTTGAACACACAGGCTGAGATAGAAACATTAATTTATTTGTAATTAAAATGACACATAATTTAATAATATAATTAATTTGGATTTGACTTTTCACCGTTTTCCAGAACTAAAGAAATGTATTGTTTATTAGCCAAACTTAATTGGCAATATAAAAAATATTTAAATAATTTATCAATCAACTTTTATACCATACATAGATTATTTATATTTTAATTTAATATTATAACAAAGTTACAATTAATGTTACTCCAAATATATTTAATAATTTTATTTCGTTGATTTCAAATTTATCCATTATTTAATATTTTGTATTAAAATATATATTATTTTATTAGTTTAGTTTATTATTTATTAGTAAATTAGAATAAATATTATGTTTAAACTATAAAGTCAGCAACTTTACAATAATATATTAAAGAAAATTCAAAATTCATATTGATTCTCATATTCAATGGAAGTATTATTTATATATTTATAATCTATAACAATATAATAGTATAGCAATTATATCTTTACAGGTACAAGTCTATTCTTTTATTTCAAACTCAAATGTATACCCTTATTCACGCCATAATGATTAGACCTCACCCCATGCCAAATCCCAATTCAATTTGAAACTAATAAATGTTACAAGAAACATAATTATGAAAGTTGTATACCTATCATCTTTTGTCTTGAGATCTCGACGCAAATTCTTCAGATCCTGCTCCATTTGGGCTCTACGTGTTTTACATGCGTCTGTACACTCTTGACGTACCAGCGCCTGTTGCGGAGGAGCCATGGCAGAACGTGCTTCGTCTGCTAAACGTCTAGCCCTTCTCTCTGAGATTAAAGACGCTTCACAAGCTGTGCGTTGTTTTCGCTCTTCTGATATCCGCTTTTCCAGTGACGACATTAACTGCTTATCCATTTGACGTGCAGTGGCCATGCCATTCAACCTACAAATTGTCCATCGTATCTTGTAATATATAGTTTTTATCAATGTATAATTAGAGGAGTAAAAAAGTGACACCAAACTTACTTGCTTTGCAACTGATCGTTATCATGCTGCAACTGTTGAATGTCACCTTTAGCTTGACGTTCACCAGACATCAACGAATTGATTTGTGATCGTAAATCTTGCTCAAGCTGTCGACTAGATTGTAAATCAGACTTGAGTCGTTTTATATCCGATTCGAGCCTGCGACACACCAGTAACCTATTTAAATAGTAGCATTCATAAATTGCTTTCAAAAAACAGAGTTGCAAACAACAAAATTTTCCTATAATCGGACAAAAAAATGGACCAATTTTTGTATTTACACACAAAGAATTTTCTGACAAATTTAGTAAATGTGCACAATGTACCTTTTTAATAAAATATTTTCCTTACAAAAAATGCATAAAATTATACAATTATAGTAAACCAATATTTTGTACTAAAATAATAACTTTTATTTACTACATTATCTCATAATGTGTACTTTATCAGTAAAGCGCAGCCGTACGAATTTAGTCCCCCACTCTCGTACTAAGTTTGCTTGGAGTTCTTACCAATTTGGTATATACTTCTTACAAATGCAGATATAGGCCACGCCCCTTAGCAGATGCTTTCCGTTGAAGTTCAAAACGAATAAGGGGCGTGGCTTATACCTGCATTTGTAAGAATCTTTTACCAAACTGGTATAAGACTGTGAGCCAATTTCGTAAAGCGGTGGGGGTGATAAATTTGTATAAATATTTTGCTATGAGCGCATAGAAATTTATACTTTTTTAGTATAGTATCTTATTATACTAAAATTGTAAAGTTTTATGACAATTTGGTTGAGACTTGTTTCTAATAATGTACAGAATAATCATGTACTAAATTCGTAAGCTCTTTCTGTACTACGTTTGTTCAGAATTTCTTTGGGTGTGGAATTTTGAATTGGAATTTTGTATTTATATTTGTATTTGATTTCGGATTTTGATGTCGAATTTTGATTTTAGATTTATGTTAGGATTTTAATTTTGGTTTTAATTTTGAATTTGCTTACAGAATTTTAGTGTGGATTTCGTTTTGGATTTTGATTATGAACTTTGATTACGGATGTTGAATTTTGATTATGGATTTCGATATTGGATTCTTATTTTGGGTTTGACTTTGGAATTAATTTTGAATTTGATTTTGGATTATATTTTGGATTTTTATTTTGATTTCGTTTTTTAATTTAAATATGAATTTGATTTTGGATTTTGATTTTAGATTTTGATTTGGAATTTAATTTTTAAATTGATTGTGGATTTGATTTTGGATTTTTATTTTGCATTTTGCTTTTGAATTTAATTTTAAATTTGATTCTGAATCTCAATTTTGGATTAAATTTTGGATTGGATTTTGTATGTCAATTCTGGATTTGAATTTTTATTTATTTTTTTTTAAAATTTAATTAAGAATTTGGTTTTTTTGGGTGGCGTGAAATAAACGCGAGTACGTTCTTACGTTATAAAATATTTGTATTTATTTTTGTAAAAGATTTACAGTTGTAAGGAAAGAGCGTGCGACGCGTACAATTTCGGGTTTGAAAACGAATGAGGAAGAGTGTCCCCTCTCGGTTGTTTATATAGATCTCCTCAAACAAAAGAAAGGTTCAACTTGAATTTTCTTGTTTGTCGTAGAATTTATTTCGTAGTAAGATGTAAAATGATGAAATCTTATGAAATTAGTTGAAATATAATGAAATCTTATGAAATTATTTATATAATTAAATGTTACAAGATTGATGAAATATTTGTTATTAAGAAAATATTCTTACGGAAAAAATATGAACTAATAATTAATATTAATATTAAGTCGCCACATCACCCCCCTGCCAGAATTTAAGTTATACTAAATTCGATACAAGATTGCGCGGTCAAAACCTCGATATTGATAAGCAATTTTAGAAACCAAAAAAAAATTTAACCTTAAAGACTTAATTTAATCTAACCAAACCCTGCTTGTAACCGATCTGGGAATCGAACGCTGCGTTTAGCTCGCACATTTCTATTTTCGCATTCCCTGGGGGTCCTGGCTGGTTCACTGCTGTTTCCTATGTTCAGGTCGCTGTGTCTTTCTGCAGGCATCGGTTCGCTGTCATCATGTTCAGCGAGGATGTAGGCTGGTTTGAGCCGATCGATTGTGACTCGCCTGTTGTGTTTACCTACACGAATAACGAAGGTTTTTTCGTCTCTTTCAACTACCTCGAACGGTCCCTCGTACGGGTTGTCCAGCATGTTTCCTGGTTGGTCTCGTCTCAGAAAAACATGTGATGTTGTCTTCAAATCTTTAAAAACAAAAATAGGTCGATTATGGTCATGACGTGAAGCCTGCGATGGTCTTAATTGGTCGAAATGTTGTTTCAGGTTTCTAGCGAAGTCTGATGTCAACATTCGGCCTTTACGTTCTGATCCAAGGAATTGGCCGGGTAATCTCAGCGTTTCTCCATAGACCAATTCGGATGCCGTGGCTTTGCAGTCTTCTTTCCATGCGGTGCGGATACCAAGTAGAATCGTTGGTAAAGTTTCTGTCCAGCGTTGGTTCTCGTTGCAGCGGATGGCGGCTTTGAGTTGTCTGTGCCATCGCTCGTCCATGCCATTTGCTTGTGGGTGGTAAGCTGTTGTTCTCAAGTGATTCGTCCCTGTTAATTTACAAAGTTCATTAAACAGGCTCGACTCAAACTGCCTACCTTGATCTGTTGTGATTCGGGTTGGTATTCCGAACCGCGCTATCCAGCCTTCCAGAAATTTTCGGGCCACCGTGGTAGCCTCCTGATCCTTCATGGGGAAAGCTTCAGGCCAACGTGTAAATCGGTCCACACAGGTGAGACAGTACTTGTAGCCCTCTGAAGGTGGCAGGCTGACAATGTCCATGTGTACATGTTCGAATCGCCGTGATGGTCCTTGGAATTCGCCCAATGGAGAGTGAACATGGCGGTTGACTTTTGATCGCTGACATTGCAAGCAAGCCTTAGCCATCGTCCTAATATCTGCCTTTATAGATGGCCAGACAAACTTTTCTGTTGCCAGCTTCTGTGTTGCCCTGACGCCTGGATGCGAGAGTTGGTGCACCGTATTAAACGCCCTCTGCCGGAATTGCTTTGTAATCCATGGTCTTGCATTTGCCGTGGAAACATCGCAATAAAGCAAAGTATTGGTGCTTGGAATTTGCAGGCGGCGTAATTGGAGTTCCGTGTCCTTTTCCAAGTAGCCTTTCAGCTCTTCGTCGTCGTCCTGTGCTGCCGCCAACTCTTCGTAATCTATAACAGACGAAATTTCTTCGACACGCGAAAGTGCGTCGGCTACCACATTATCTTGCCCTGCAATGTGGCGGATATCTGTTGTAAATTGCCCAATAAAATCTAGATAACGAAATTGTCTGGGTGTACAACTTTCTGATTTTTGCTTGAATGCAAAAGTAATTGGCTTTTGATCAGTATAAACCGTAAATACTCGCGCCTCTACCATAAATCGAAAATATTTGATTGCTCGATAAATGGCAAGAAGCTCACGGTCATAAGCTGAATACTTAACCTCTGCAGTGCTTAATTTCTTTGAGAAAAAACCCAGTGGTTCCCAAGCGCCCTCTACGCGTTGTTGCAATACGGCGCCAATATGTGAGTTCGAGGCGTCTGTGGTTATGGCAAGTTCTGCATCCATAGCCGGGTGTGCAAGCAGCGCCACCTCTGCTAAGGCTTGTTTGCATGCCTCGAACGCTTGTTCCGCTCCTGGATTCCATCGTACGGGTGCTCTACCCTTGATCTTTCTTTTCAACAGTTCATTAAGTGGTGCCTGTAATTCAGCAGCTTTATTAACGAAACGTCGATAAAAATTGAACATACCTAGAAATCGACGAAGTTCTTTGGCTGTGTTCGGTTTTGTAAATTGCCGAATTGCTTCAATCTTCTCGGTAAGCGGGCGAATGCCATCGGCCGACACTTCATGCCCCAGGAAGATGACAGATGTGTGACCAAAAACACATTTCGTGGTGTTGATAAGAAGTCCGTAGTCCTGAAGCCTCTTAAAAATTATCCGCAGATGTTCCTCATGCTCTTCCGGCGAATTTGACGCGACCAAGATATCATCGAGATATACAAAGCAAAAATCAAGACTTTGTAATACCTCGTCGATAAAACGTTGAAAAGTCTGCGCTGCATTGCGCTGACCAAAACTCATGAATGGAAACTCGAACAATCCAAAAGGCGTAATGATCGCCGTCTTTGGGATGTCTTCTTCCGCCACGGGCACCTGATTGTAGGCGCGGGTGAGATCGAGTGTAGAAAAAATCACTTTTCCCCGCAGAGATTGAGAAAAGTCTTGAACATGGCGCACTGGATAGCGATCAGGTATCGTTCGTGCGTTGAGTGCGCGGTAATCTCCGCACGCTCGCCAACCATTGTCTTTTTTTGGTACCAGGTGCAACGGCGAAGCCCAGGGGCTTTTTGAAGGCCGTGCAATTCCCAGTTTTAACATGTTATCGAATTCTTGTTTTGCGATAACATGTTTATCTGGTGCCAGTCGGCGAGGTTTGCTCTTGACCGGTGGACCTGGTGTTACGTTTATATAATGTTGCGTGTTATGCTTACATGTTTTGAATATGCTCTGGGGTGGGTCAGGTCGGGAAATTCTTGCAGAATCTGGTGGTAAGGTGATGTGCCGTTAACCGTTTTGATACTGCCGTCGATTTTCTGATCTAGTTGTCCTCGCGTTGAGATTGCCGTCACTACGTCCCACAGTTTGCGATTTGCGAGATCCACGAGTAGTCCGTAATGCCGTAAGAAATCTGCGCCAATAATGGGCTTACTTACGTCAGCGATGACAAAACGCCAAAGTAAATCTCGCCGGAGGCCCAAGTCCAGTGATAATGTCGTTGTGCCGTATGTGGCGATTACGGTGTCGTTCGCGGCTGTGAGTTCATAATCGGATTTAATTAGACGTCCTTTCATGTATGTCCTCGGGTAAACGCAAAGATCTGCTCCGGTGTCCACTAAAAAACGCTGCTTCGTGTGTTGATCCGTAACAAATAGGCGGCTGGATGATGAAGACGGGTCGCTCGCCGCCATGATGAGCGCCCGTTCATTTAGTTTTCCGTCGACGATTGCATCTTACATGGTGGTACACAACGCTTGGCGTCGGTGCCGAATTTATGATGGTACCAACACGTATCATATTTTTTAGTTTGGCTTGCTGATCGGGTCCGGGTTTTCGATCGATTTCGGTGTCTCGAACGTCCTCGATTTTCAGTGGTCAATGCATCTAGTTGTTTCTGCATTTTCCCGATAATTTCCATTAGGCCATTGGTATCGTTTTGTGTTGTGCCGGCTCCAACCGCGGCGGCTGTTTTGCCGACCGTACACAAACGCGCGGCCGGGCGCGAGAATTCGATCATTGAATCGGCCAGATCAGCGACCTTATCTAAGGGCAGGTCTTTGTGCGCAGCGAGAACAAGCTGGAGATTTTGCGGCAATCGACTAGACCACGCCTCTCGTATCACTTCGTCATTAGCACTGCTTCCGACATGATTGCGCAGATGACGCAAGAATTGGGACGGTTTGCGATCACCCAGTTCTTCTTTGGCTAAGAAGCACCGCACTTTTTCTTCTGTCGAAGTTCCGAACCTTTGAATTACCGTTCGCTTCAATGTGCTGTATAAGTCCTCCGATGGGGGGTTGGCCAACAGATCCTTCAATTCATAGATCATCTTTGCCGGGAGCGCACTGAGCGCGAGGTCAAATTTGGTTGCGTCTGATCGTATCCGAGATGATATGAACTTACGTTCCATCAACAAAAACCAAATCTCCGGATCTTCGTCTGTGAACTCGGGTGGTTTATACTTCATGTCCGACATATTCACTACCTGTGTTTCGCGATCCGCGGGATTCGTTTCTTTTTGCTGTACGTTCGAATTTCCCAACAGAATCTTTGTTATTTCCGCACTTTACTCCGCTGTTAAACTACCACTTTCGAGCCACTGTGTTTGATTGTCCGAAAGGCTCATTTCGAATTATAATCACGCACTATATTGTAACTTCGCGATACCGTACCACCTGAACGAATAAAAAATGATCACGTCGGGGTCACCACTGAAGGAGCATGGCTATGTTTCCCTCATAGCGGCTCACTTCATAATTATTTGGGAAAAGGAATGTTGTTAGGAGGCAGGTAGAAAGGTTGGGTTGGTTGCCGTTTCGTTCCGAAGTCACCCATGAACTCGTCAGTATGGCGTCTTGCGTAATGGTGCCGTGAGGAATGGCCTGGCAGTTGCCGTCTTAACATCGCAGTGGATAGCCGAATCTGACCCAGGAATACGGATTTTGCGTAGGTCCAGCTCTGTGCTGCCGTCCTGCAAAATATCACGTAGTTCCTGGTCCTCCTTCTGGGATTCTGCCAACGCCTCGAAGTCTACTGAAGCAGAAATTTCGTCTACGCGAGAAAGCGCGTCGGCGACTACGTTGTTTTCCCCGGAGATGTGGCGGATGTCGGTCGTGAACTGGCCGATGAAATCCAAGTGGCGGAATTGACGTGGAGAACACTTGTCTGTTTTCTGTCTGAATGCGAACGTCAATGGCTTGTGGTCCGTTAAGATTGTAAATGTGCGTCCCTCGACCATGTAGCGAAACTGTTGCACCGCGCGGTAAATAGCCAGGAGCTCCCGATCATATGCGCTGTACTTGCATTCTGAGCTGCTGAGTTTCTTCGAGAAGAAACCAAGGGGCTCCCAGTGGTCGTCAACTCGCTGTTGTAGGACGGCTCCGAGACAATAATCCGAAGCGTCGCACACGAGGGATAGCTCTGCGCCAGCTCGGGGATGCGCCAGAAGGGCAGCGTGCGCGAGTGCGCTCTTGCACTCCTCGAACGCCTTGTCCGCTCTCTCGTTCCATCGAACCGGTGTTTTACCCTTGATGTTTCCCTTTAGGAGGTTGTGCAGCGGTGCCTGGGTCATTGCAGCCCTGGGCATGAACCTGCGATAAAAGTTAATCATGCCCAAGAATCGTCTCAAACCTTTAGCTGTTTCCGGTTTGGCAAAGTCCATGATGGCGGTGATTTTGTTAGTAAGCGGCTCCGTTCCTCTTTCAGAGACGAGATACCCCAAAAAACTAACCTCGGCCGCACCGAAACAACATTTGTTGGGGTTGATCACGACTCCGAATTTCTGCAATCGTTCAAAGAGAGTGCGCAAATGTCTGTGATGTTCTTCTTCGGACGATGACGCGACTAGGATATCGTCAATGTAGGCGTAGCAAAAATCCAACCCTCGGAGGACCTCGTCGACGAATCTCTGGAATGTTTGGGCCGCGTTGCGCAGACCAAAACCCATTGCCGGAAACTCGAATAGGCCAAACGGCGTCGTGATTGCCGTCTTCGGGATGTCCTCTTCTGCTACAGGAATCTGATGGTACGCCTTCACCAGGTCGATGGTCGAAAAAATCGTTTTTCCGTGTAGCGTTTGAGCGAAGTCTTCGATGTGGCGCACTGGGTAACGGTCTGGAATCGTGCGCGCATTCAGCGCGCGGTAGTCGCCGCATGGACGCCACTCGTTGCCTTTCTTCGGCACCATATGCAGCGGTGAAGCCCAGCTACTTTTAGATGGACGGCAAAAGCCCCATCGCAGCATGGCCTCGAATTCTTTTCTGGCGTCTTTGAGCCGATCTGATGCCAAACGTCGAGGTTTTGTAGCTTCCGGTGGCCCAGGCGTGGTGTGGATATGGTGGACAGCGGAGTGCTTGGTGGCTGTCGCCTTGCATGCCCCATCCGGTCGCGTAATATCCGGGAAACACTGTAAAAGGTCGTGGTATTGCGAACTACCAACGACGACCTTCACACTGGCGACATTCGCGCGAATCGCATTTCTTCCCGCTGCACGCATTTGGGTGGACTGATCCACGAGGCTCTGCGTCCGTAGATCTACCAGCAGGTCGTAGTGTCCGAGGAAGTCTACGCCGATAATCGCCCGTGCCACATCAGCCACCACAAAACTCCACGTAAAATCCCGCCGCAGGCCGAGATTCAATGTCATAGTTACCGACCTGTATGTCGCGATGGTGGTACCATTTGCCGCCGTAAGCTCGTACCCGGTTTTCGTACGACGCCCGCGCACAAGATGCCGCGGAAACACGCACAAATCCGCACCAGTGTCAATTAAAAAATCTACGTCACTATTACGGTCTCTCACGAATAAGCGGCGCGTTGTCGAGCAATTGTCACTTGCCGCCATTAGTGACCGCCCGTCGGGTTTCCCGATCTCGCGTTGAATGCGTCTTGAAAACGACACCCGGTTTTGCACTGACGCGCATTGTCACCGAACTTCATGTGGTACCAGCACATTCCATTGTAGAAGACCGGTGCTCGCGAACGCGACCGCGAGCGGTTGCGACCCGAAGAAGGCCCAGGTGACCGGTCGCGCGATTCCGAACGCGCGCGGCGCTCATTGTCCAATTCCGCTCTGAGCGCCGCTATTTCCCGTCGATGCTCACTTTGCGCCTCCGTTAATTGCACACGAAGCTGCGCGAATTGTTCCACCAAACGAGACTCCATAGATTGTGCGACAGCCGAAACTTGATTTTTCGGCTGCGACGTCCCGAGCGAATCCGATATGCTGTCCGCTATTTTGGCCAATTCCTCCAAAGTGGTCGAATTTGGTTGAGCTGCGAGGCTAGCGCGTATTATCGGGTTCAACTGATTCATCCACATGATCTTCAAGATGTCTTTCGCCGCCGCTTCGCCCGCGAGCGACCGAAGGTGTCGTAGGAATTGTGACGGCGTTCTATCGCCGATGTCCTCGTGTTCGAGCAACTTTCTCGTGCGCAGTTCCTGCGTCTGCCCCACGCGCTGGAGAAGTTCTTCCTTCAGTTGTTGGAAAGGATCCGCGGATTCCGGCGGTGGATTCAGTAGCAAATCTCGAACTTCTCGCGCGTATTTCGGTTCGAGCGACGTTCCCACATATTCAAACTTCGCGAGACTCGACGTAATTCCCGCGGCTTTTAATGCCCAATCGACCTGTTGGAACCAGAGATCAGGATCGTCTTGCATAAACGCCGGCAACTTGACGCGCGCGTAACCGATTGCGTCGCCTGGCGCAGCTCCCAATTGTTCTTGTGTGCTCTTGTCTATTGTCTTATTTATTATTTTCTTCACAAAATATCACGTTCACTGTCACTCGCGAAAAAGCAGTTAATCACGTCGGGGTCACCACTTTAGTGACAGGGATAAAGAAATGACACACAAGTATGAATATAATTTCTTTTTTTATTTTGCAAAAGTACGCGGCCTGAGAACGATGCTAACGTGTTACAAAACGAACTCCGCGTGACAGTTCTCCGGGGCCGAAAGCGAAACTAAGACTGGCCTCACTCCTACTTTAAAACACTGTTACATAT
>JABFQK010000370.1:0-10563 GCA_022816885.1 Trissoscelio sp. ZL-2020
TCCATAAGAGCTAATGTAAATTACTTGATTTTCACAGTTAAATATCTCGGCTCAGAGACAGACGAATGTAATCAAATTTTGCGAAAAAATGCCTAGTAACATAGAGAATAACATATTTCAATTGTATTGAAATCTGACTATTTCGAGTTAACGGCATAACTACCTTAAACTGTCAGAACATAAAAAAATAAATGAACGTTTTTCGAGATAGTAATCAAATTTGTATTAGAAAAATGTACATTTTGAGGTTTTAATTAATTTAATTATCATGTAAATATTCGAAAAGCACAGGTAATTTCAGTATAGAAATACCTTCTATTTTATTTGTTTGCTTGTGATAATTGCAAATTAATAATTTAAAAAAAGGGGGCGATACTTCATATATTAAAATATTCAAAAAATCATATTTCAAAAAATATCCATCAGAACGAAAAAAGCAAAATTTTGTCTTTTTTTATTTTTAATATAGAACAATAGAAAAATGTTTCATATGATTTTTCATACTTACATCTAATTTTTATATGGAATACCCCATATATAGCAATATTAATAGAAATATTATATTAATATTAATATTAAATGAACAATATTTTTTTGGTGTGTTATTTATGTTTAATTTTAAAAATTTTTTGTTTCGTGTTTTAAATTATAAATATTTTTTACTTTTTAGTGCGTTCAAGTTAAATAAAAGCGTTTTTTTATATTGTATTCGGTAATCTTATTTCTCAATATATTTATCTTAAATAAAATCATACGAATTGCTGTTTATTTGTATTAATAGAAATTACTTTTAAAAAATCTGTTAATGAAAGAGAAAAAAAGTAATACGCTCTAATATGGCATGGTTTATTACATCTTCGTTGCATCATGGTAATAATGTATCCAGTTTCCTTAATTGATCTGTACCATTCTGAATTATAACTGAATTGGAATTGAAAAATCTTTAGATATTAACAACTTAACGCGTAGATACATTCCGCAAGTAAATTTGTCTTTATTATTTTTTAACAATAATTCTCTTAAAGATTACAATATGCGGTATTTTGTTCATTACAGTTCATTTAATTTCATATATTTTGAAAAATATTGTAACAGATTATTATTCTTCCGAGAGTTTCTCAAGGAAGAATATTATTATTTGCCATAAAAACGCGATAAGTACAACTTTGCACTAAACTTGGTACGTATTGGGTCCATTCTGGCTATGTTCCATGGAATATTTTCGCTCCACCATGGGCCTAAAAGATTCGTTAGGGTGCGACCAACATTATTCATGCGAAAAACACGTGGGTCACATTATTATGTTTTCCCTATAAAAACGCGACATTTGGCATACTATAAAATGTGGTCCATATCTGGACTACTTTCGACAATATTTTTGTATAATTGAGTTTTCTCGCGTCAGAACAGTCAAGTTAATCATCTTATATCAATTTAAAGTGAAATCGGAAAATTTCAAATTCGTTTCACTTCAAAACGTTTAATTTTTCAGTACTATTTCTGATCGTTGGCCTATGTGTCGCTGTAACTTTTTGTCAGAATTGGTTATTTTCTATGGGGAATGAGTTAAGCAGGACCATATCTTATGAAAAAATATTCTGAGAATGGTCGGAAGATCAACAAGGTATAGATTGCAGTTCTTGTTTGCTATGTTATTAGAATGATTCATCTTGAACTGGTTAATGATTATACCACGTCATTTTAATGTTTAAATAGTAAAATTATGTAATTGAAATATTATAAATGAAGAGAAGAAGAATAAATTGACAGTTATAGTTGCGGATTTAGCTTAATTGTGTTAAGATTTTTACCAAGACATTCTAAAAGAAATACTGTGTTGCGTTATATAATCGCCGATTGACTCCATCAAAATTCCCTCTATTGATAAACCTGTGCATTAATCTATTCAAAAATTAATTAAAATTGAAATTTCGTTCCCTTCATTAATCGCTCGAAACGCGGTATCTCGTGAACGAGCGATTAATCGAAGGAGGGGATCAATCGTCACGTGTTGGACCCCACCTTTTGATATCTTTCGGCACAGCTCTGATACCTGTGCGACTCACTTGGTATGACATTCTACATTGAGATTCATCGTGGGTACTTGGTTTTCTTTTTCTAATTTAATTTTATTGTGGATATTTATTTCGAAATTATGTTTTCTTTCATTTGGATGAAAAGGTTAGTTATTACAAACCAAATTTCCTTTTTTCATATGAACACTTGGAATTCCAAGTTAAATATCCTATCCTAAAATTTCCTTTGACATTCTCGTTAATTGAATTTTGGAATTCCGAGATTCATTAACATCCTATCCATCCAAACTTTGCATCATATTATATTGTATATAAATAATTTATTGATTGAAAATTTTATTATTTGAAAATGGAATGATTTACAATATAAAGTCACTGGAATTCCGGTGACTAAAATAAACTAAAATATAATTTAATTAATAAAAATATGAATTTATAAATTTAAAATCAAATAAAATTGGGAAATAGCAATTCTATAATTACTTCAGGTTTTCAAATGTCGCTGGTATCTTAGCGACAAAAATAAATAAATTAAATAACATCATAGTTAATGGAATCACATTGACAAGAATATAATTTTTAATTGCATTAATTTATTCTTTTTATTTTATTTTATTCAAAATTTGATTTGTTGAATAATTCAAATTTGATTAAAGTTTGATTGATTGAATTGGATTTATTTATGTAATTATTAAATTAATAAAAAAGGAAATATGCTTAATTGTTAAATGAAAAATTGTAATATATGAATTGTATCTTTCTTCGATTAAATTTATTATTGTGAAACATTTGTATATTAATTTTGAGATTAAATAAACAATAGATAATTGATTATTACAATAAATGGTATTAAAATATTTATTTCATTGCCTTATTTTTGTTTTATATTTGTATCGTTGTTAAATGTAAATGTTAACGTTCTAAATTATTGTTATAATTATATTCATTAAAATAAATAGAGATTGGGAATCTTCAATCTCTCACAAATGGTCCTTCGAGCCGGATATTCAATTATAACAATAATAAATTAATTATAAAATTATTTTATTGTAAATTTAAAATTGAAATAATGGCTGAAATAAATATAATTACAAAAAAATCTGAAGAGGTTCGATTAATACTAAATGATTTGACACGTTTACTCACTAATACCAAAAAATGTAATTCTAAATACAAAACAATTCCTTATTTGAATGATAAAATGAAAAAGGCAGAAAATCTGTATGATTCTGCTAAATCTTTACATTCAGATATAATTGGTTTAGTCGAATCTAGTCAAATGGATAAAATTTCTTATTTTCAAGAATCGATTTTTGAGGGAGTAAAAGATATTTATGAAAATCTCGAAATTTATATCTCAGAACAATTATCTATACTTAATTCAAATAATTTTAATGAAAGTCATGGCAATGAAAATAACTCAAATCAAAATTCTACTAATGTAAATCCAACATTCTATCAATCAAAATTACCTCCATTAGAATTACCTAAATTCAATGGTGATTTTTCAGATTGGTTACATTTTAAAAGTATTTTTCAATCAATGGTTCATCTTAATCCACAAATACCAGATATAGATAAATTTAGACGCTTAATTAATTGTTTAACAGGTGAACCTGCATCTTTAATTAAAAATTTACAACCTACACAAGAAAATTATAGAATTGCTTGGGAAACACTTGAATCACGTTATCAAAATGAGAGAATGATTATTTATTCACTCTTGGATAATATTGTCGAAATTCCGAATCTTGAAACAAATAATTTAAAATCAATCAAAAAATTATTTGAAACTTATACTATTGCATTAGATTCTCTAAAAACTATGGAGATAAATATAGATAATTGGGATTTTATTGTCGTACATATTTTAGTCAAAAAATTTGATATGAAACTTCGTTTTGAATGGGAAAAATATATAAGCGATACTAATGATTATCCAAAACTAATACAATTAAAGAAATTTCTGATTAGGGAAATTAATATGCGAGAGTCAATTAAATCATCTGGTTTTATTCGTTCAAAATCAACATTTAAAACAAATCAACATGCAACTTCTGCACATAATTCAACAATTCCATCTACTATTTGTCTTAAATGTAATGGTGATCATCAATTATTTAAATGCGAAAAATATTTAAAACTTAATACAAAAAATCGATTTGATTTTGTAAAATCGAAAAGATTATGTATTAATTGTTTGCGTCCGAATCATTCGGTGATCCAATGTAAATCTAAATTTAAATGCTTTCATTGTAAAAAACCTCACCATACAACATTACATTTTGAAAAGCAATCTTTTAAAATAAATCAACCAGATGAAACACAAACTAAAAATAATAACATAATCAATCAACCAAATACTAGTATTTCGGATACAAATCAAATTGATTCTTCAACTGTAACAGCACATTTAAATATCAATTCAAATCAATCTATAATTTTGGCTACTGCATTGATACGAATTAAATCATTTCAAGGTCGTTTGATAACAACTCGTGCATTAATTGACCCTTGTTCAGAACGTTCTTTTATATCAGAAAATCTGACACAAACTTTAAAATTGAGAAAACAAAAAGTAGATGCTTCTTTAACTGGTTTAGGTGGAAAGACTACCCAAATAATTAAAAACAAAACCGAATTTGAATTACTTCCATTAGATAATGAAGATAACATCATTAAAATCAATTCATTTATAATACCGAAGATAACGGCTTATGAAACTCGCGTAATTCAATTTGAAAAAATTCCATTTTTAAAATCATTGAAGTTAGCTGATTCTAATAGTAAATTGAGAAATAAAATCGAAATTTTGATTGGTGCTGATTATATTTCGCAAATTTTAACTGGTCAAATGAAATTTTCTCCCGATAAAAAATTGATATTACAATCTAGTATATTCGGTTGGATAATAACAGGTTCATTACCAGTTGAAAACAATGTAAATTCCTTACAAATTTCAGTAAATCATGGCATTACCATTGATCAATTAATGACAAAATTTTGGGAAATAGAAGAAGTACCTAAAATCAAATTCGAAAAACAAGAAGATGAATATTGCGAAAACTTATTTAAACAAACCACTCAAATTGATCAATCAAAACATTTCGTTATCAAATTACCATTTAAATCAGAAGAAATAAAAAATGAATTAGGTGAATCAAAACCATTGGCTATTTGTTTATTCAATAAATTGGAAAATCGATTGGATCAAAACCCAGAACTAAAACAGAAATATATTGAATTTATGGAAGAATATGAGAAATTGGGACATATGACTCAAGTTAATGAAACTAGTAATGATAAGGTGAAAAGAATTTATTTGCCTCATCATGCGGTAACAAAATCGGTAGATGGAAAACTGAAAATTAGAGTAGTGTATAATGCTTCAAGCAAAACAAGCTCTGGTCTTTCGTTAAATGATACTCTTTGTGTAGGTCCAAAGCTGCAAAATGAAATAGCTGCAATTCTCATAAATTGGCGTTTTTATAGATTCGTTTATACTTCAGATATTGAAAAAATGTTTCGCCAATTTTATGTTGCAAAAGAAGATCGTCCATTTCAATCTATAATTTGGCGTAATTCTAAAGATCAAACATTAAAAACATTTGAATTAAACACAATAACATATGGAGAAAATTCTGCGCCATTCCTTTCGATGCGTTGTATTAAAGAATTAATTAATCTATATGGAGAAAAATACCCGTTATGCAAATATTTTGTTGGAAATAGTATCTATGTAGATGATGTTCTATTTGGAGCCGATGATATTTCAATATTAGAAGATATTAAAAAACAGCTGATAGAATTATTTGAATTAGGTGGATTAAAACTGAGTAAATGGGCTACTAATCTAAATACTGAAACTCAAATTGAGAAATCATTTGAAATTCCTGAATTACATGAGGTAAATAAAATTCTGGGAATAAATTGGAATTCTTCGTTAGATAACTTTTCTATATCAATTAGTCAAAACGATTGCTCAAAAATCACAAAGAGAAAAGTTTTATCTGAAATCGCTTCTATATTCGATCCTTGTGGTTGGATTTCACCTATTACAATAATTGCTAAACAATTCATGCAAATTTTGTGGCTACAAAAATTAAATTGGGATGATGAATTGAAATTGGAATTGAGTCAAAAATGGTTGAAACTTCGTTCTCAATTTGAAAATCTTGAAAAAATCTCGTTGCCTCGATGGAATAAATTTCATGGAAAAGTATTAAAAACTCAATTAATTGGTTTTTGTGATGCTTCAACACTATCATATTCAGCAGTTGTATATTCAAGAATTATTGATGAAAATAATCGAATAGATACTTCATTATTATTTGCAAAAACTCGAGTAGCTCCATTGAAAACATTAACAATTCCAAAATTGGAACTTTCTGCTGCTAAATTGTTATCAGAGACTATACTTTATACAAAGAATTCGATAAATTTCGAAATTGATGACATTTTTTGTTTTTCTGATTCGCAAATTTCCCTCGCTTGGTTAGCAAAACCACCATCAAATTGGAAGACATTTGTTGCTCATCGTGTTTCGCTTATTCAAACTACAATTCCTGAAGCAAAATGGGGATATGTAAAATCAAAGGAGAATCCTGCTGATTTAAACTCTAGAGGAATATCTGTAAATGAATTGATAAATTCAAATTTGTGGTGGAAAGGACCAGAATTTTTGAGACAATCATTTAATTTAGATATTTTTAATCAATTTGAAACTAATAAAGATCTTAAACAATCATCAAGTCATCAAATAATTCAAAAAATTGAATTGGAAATTTTTGAAAGATTTTCATCATGGAATAAATTAATTCGAGTTATATCTTATGTTCGAAGATTTATTGATATTATTTTGAAAAGACGTTTTGAAAATTCAAATTCAATTATTTTATTGGTAGAAGAGATTGAAAATACTAAAATTTTAATTATAAAAATGATTCAAGCGAATGCTTTCCCAATGGAAATTAAAGAACTAGTAAAAAATAAACAAATAAACAAAAATTCTGGTCTAATTTCATTAAGTCCATTTTTGGATAAAAATGGCATTTTGAGATTAGGTGGTCGTTTACAGAATTCGTTACTCGATGATAATAGCAAACATCCAATTATATTACCGTCTTCAAAAATTACTAATTTGATTATTCGTCATACTCATTTGATTACTTTGCATGGAGGTCTACAATTAACCTTACAAACATTGAGAACAGAGTATTGGATCATTAATGCTCGTAGAAATGTTAAAACGATTTTAAATCAATGCGTGATTTGTAAGAGAGAAAAGGCTCAATTATGTCATCAATATATGGCTTCTTTACCAGCAGAAAGATGCACTCCAACTCGTCCTTTTACTCATACTGGAACAGATTATGGTGGTCCTATATTAATCAGACAACAAAGTGGTCGTGGTCATAAAACTTTCAAATCATATATTGTTATTTTTATCTGTTTATCAACTAAAGCAGTACACTTGGAACTTGTAACAAAATATGATACAAATGCATTTTTAGCGGCATTTCAAAGATTTATTGCTAGACGTGGAAAACCAGATACTATGTATTCAGATAATGGTACGAACTATCAGGGAGCTAATTCTGAATTACAGCGCGAATTTGAAAGAGTTCTTTCACAAGCTGAATTCCTGAACACATTAGCTACTCAAAAAATCAACTGGAAATTCATTCCCCCCGCATCCCCTCATTTTGGAGGTTTGTGGGAATCTGGTATAAAATCAATTAAATTTCATCTCAAAAGAATTATTGGTAAATTCACACCTACATGGGAAGAAATGATAACTATCTTAGCAAAAATCGAAGCATGCTTAAATTCTCGACCAATTTCTAAATTATATGATGATCCTGAAAATTTAGATATTTTAACTCCTGGGCACTTTCTTATTGGTTCATCATTATTATCACCTCCAGAATCATCTGTTTTAGATCTAAATGAAAATCGATTAACTCGGTGGCAAAAAGTAACAAAAATAGTTGAACACTTTTGGAAAAAGTGGAATTTGGAATATTTGAATACCCTTCAATCCAGACCAAAATGGAGAGAACAAATTGAGAATTTGAAAATTGGTGATATTGTTATCATTAAAGACAAACTAAATCCACCTTGCAAATGGACATTGGGAAAAGTAATTGAAATTTACCCTGGAGAAAATAATGTTGCTAGAGTTTACAAATTAAAAACCGAAAAAACCATATTAACCCGAAACATTACACAAATTTGCAAACTGATTGAAAATTGAGAAGAAAACGAATTTTAAATCATATTATTTGATTTAAAATTAATTGGTACCAAAATACAAATATCTCGTTAAATTTGAAAATCAAGGTTAATTTGAAAACATATTCTTCAAAGCATAACACTGATATCATTTAAATACCAAATTTAAATAGCTTTGAAATTTAGTCTGAATCAAAATGGTGAAAGAAAAGGATCAGCATATCCAATCTTTTTATTCTGAAATGGCGAAACTTAAAATAACAAGTGAAATAAAGAACACAAAGACTGAATCACTTGATGATTTGATGAAATCAGTCATGCAAGTGAGTGTTTTTTTTTTATATATATATATTTTTTTGCTTTTATTTTATCAGTGAAATGAATCATCTACAAAATCATTTTGTTAAAGTGGTGTTTAAAGGAAAATGATGGTGTTTTATCCCGACACGATAAATCAAGCACGCAGGAGGATAAAATGGAAGTTGACCAGGAGAAAGCGACTTCATCAAAATTGCAGATTGATCAACCAACTACCTCAAAAGGAATCAAAAATAAATCCGAAAGAAAAATGACAAAAAATGGTGGACCTAAGCTACAACCGTTGCCAAACTGGGGACCGGGGGTCAAACTTCCGTGGATTGACCCAACAGCTAAGGTTATCGAACAAAACTATCAATACCGCTTGATAAGAGCATTCGATCAGATGATTAAAGTGCCACAACATACTATATTGAAATTTAGACGATGGAAGATTTGGACACCTGCAGGAAAAATTGTGTTAACTTGGGATCCTGTATTGAAATTAAAACCAGCAAAATTAATCAAATTTAATAAAATGGTATGAAAGATTTGAAATTTTGATTGATCAATTTATTTGGTGTTTTTATTTTTATTGATCATTAATTTGAAATTGTATTTGTATTCATTCGAAATCAAAACAGATAATTGGTATAAATTCAGTTAAATTACTTTATTAAATCTAGTATAACCGCGAACATGGAACGTCTACCATCTAAACGTAAAGAATTTTTTGATATCTTAAATTTACATTTTAACAGCATGGTTAACCATGACGGATTCAGAGTAATAACTGATCACAAATTTGATAACAATTTAGACATTAAAAGTTATATTTTGGTGCCAAAAATCTTATGGTGTCTCATTCACCAAAATTGTTTATGTAAGTCAAGGGAAATTTTATGGAAAAACAATAGAAAATTTAAGTTATTTAAATGGAATGAAATCGAAAAAGAAAAATATTGGAGAGAGCAATCTCAAATAAATCAACCTGATTGGGAACTTATTGGATTTCCTCCTAAACTTTAATAATTTGAACGAATTGAATCGTTCAAAGGGGGGGAGTTTTTGTGCATTAATCTATTCAAAAATTAATTAAAATTGAAATTTCGTTCCCTTCATTAATCGCTCGAAACGCGGTATCTCGTGAACGAGCGATTAATCGAAGGAGGGGATCAATCGTCACGTGTTGGACCCCACCTTTTGATATCTTTCGGCACGGTTCTGATACCTGTGCGACTCACTTTGTATGACATTCTACATTGAGATTCATCGTGGGTACTTGGTTTTTTCTAATTCAATTTTATTTTTCGATAATTGTTATAGATATTCATTTCGAAATTATGTTTTCTTTAATTTGGATAAAAAGGTTAGTTATAACAAACAAAATTTCCTTTTTCATATGAACACTTGGAATTCCAAGTTAAATATCCCATCCTAAAATTTCCTTTGACATTCTCGTTAATTGAATTTTGGAATTCCGAGATTCATTAACATCCTATCCATCCAAATTTTGCATCATATTGTATTGTAGATAAACAATTGATTGATTGAAAATTTTATTATTTGAAAATGGAATGATTTATAATTTAAAGTCACTGGAATTCCGGTGACTAAAATAAACTAAAATATAATTTAATTAATAAAAATATGAATTTATAAATTTAAAATCAAATTGGGAAATAGCAATTCTATAATTACTTCAGGTTTTCAAATGTCGCTGCCCAGGCAGACAAATACAATCGTAACGACGTTGGCACAACGTTGGCAATGTCGTGCCGATGTTGTTCGACAACGTCGCGCCGACGTCGGATAATAGTTGGGATGTGACACCACGCCAACGTCGTTTGCCAATGTTCACGCAACGTTGTATGCCAACGTTTATCCTACGTCGTATGCCAACGTTTACCCTACGTCGTATGCCAACGTTGAGCCTCCGTAGTATGCCAACGTTGATCCTACATCGCGCACGGAGAATCGCCCTGAGTACTGATTC
>JABFQK010000371.1:0-10557 GCA_022816885.1 Trissoscelio sp. ZL-2020
GTTAAAACAAATAAGTCAATGAATAAAAGATCTGATGTTGACAAATTAAGTACTATTTATAAAAATTTGTTTTAATTATTTCTATTAGGTCTGAACATTCGTAATCAATCTAGTAAATTGTCACTAATTTCTCATGATCTGGGTTTAATAACACCTAACCTCAAAAAGTTTTTACATTAAAGTTACTCACTGATGACAAAGCAAACACGATAATTATCGTTGAGAATCCATTGTTTAACAATGTTTTGTCATAAATTTGGAAAAGACTTGACATCGTTTATTGTTATAATTATTGTTAATTTGTTTATTTACATAATTGAACTTGATGTCGAATTATACAACTAATGTACAAAATTTTTATTCTTGTGACAATGCACATAAATGAAAACGTTTCAAAATGATTGATTAATAAGGTATATTGATAAAATTTATTTCCTTTTGACAAGTAATTTTTTAATCAATTAAAAAATTATTTTATTTTGACTAACAATTTGAATGTGAAACATTGTAATTTTTAGCTCTGAAGAGGTTAAACACGTAGTTTAACGAAACGTTAGCAATGTATTGACAAAGCTACTTGCCAATTAAACTCTCTAAAAAACAAGTTTTGTTTTTTTATATATTCCCCAAGGTCGTTTTGGAAAATTTTAATCTTATATAACAAATTGGGAAGTGAGAGTACAACAATATCTTAATTATAGAATATGAGACCCATTCTTTTCACTATTCCTCCGTGTAGTTCTGATGTGATTCGACGAGGCCCAACGCCAATCTGACGCGATACCTATGCGAGATCGACGCTAGAATATCGAACCTTTTATATTTGATTTTTTTTATTAATTTGTTTATTAATTTATTATATATTTCGCCGTTACAAATTCTGAATCTAGTACCAAAAACAGTAGCAGCAATGTCAAAAAGATAAAAACTAACTTTTTATTTCTTGAGACTTTTTGCGGCGATTTAAATACAAAATATAAAATTCAAATTTTATTGATTAATCAACCGCATATGCATTTATTTATTACACATTTGTTCATTTATTTATTATATATTTATTCATTAATTTATTTATTATTTATTTATATAGGGTCACCTGGGGTATTTGTGACTTCGGGATAATTGTAATAAACAGTATTTTCATTCATTAAAATTTAATTTAAAAATGTCTAATTTGATTAATATCATTAAATTATCATCCTTCAGTTTTTTTGCATAAATTAAATTTTAATGAACGAAAATACTGTTTATCACAACTACTATTTATTCTTTTATTTATATTTTACATATTTGTTCACTTATTCGATAATTTGTTTGTTTATTTATTTATCTATTTATTTACTTATTTAATTGTTCATTAACTTTTTTAGTTATTTACTATTTAGTTATTTACGAATTTTATGATTTAGGAAAAAACCTCATAATTATTTTTATAAGATTAGAAAAAAATTGTAAGAAATTATACAACATTATTAATTTTATAATTCTGAAACTAAACTTAGTTTCTAAAAGATTTCAGATTACTGATAATTAAGTAATTATTTCTTGAGATCATCTTATTTGCTCATCGATGACTTATAAATAAGAAGAAGCTATCAACGAGAAAGTGAAGCTTTCCTACATATCAATCCTTAATATAAGAAAGGAAAATTGATAATTTCCAATTTTAAAAGTGACGTGCACAGTAAATATAAATTTGTTAAATTAATTTTAAAAAAGCAGGACAAAATTATAAAAATAACTCCAAGAAATACATGTAAAAATGTGAAAACTTATTGTACAATTTATATGCAGAGTAAATTTGAAAAAATGAAAATGAATAAATTTAAAATTAAATGAAAATAATATTAAAATAACGAAAAATAAGATAATAATAACACAAAAGACCTTTGAGAAGTACCAAGAGACATATTCTTAAAAAAGTTTTCCATATTAAAAAAAAATAATAATAATAGTTTGTCAGAATATTTTTAAATTACAAATTCAAAAGATGTATTTTGAAAAAATGGCAAGAAAACTAATCTTAAAAAATTGTTTAAAGGTTAAAGAAAATGAATCCCAAAATTTTTTCTTGAATATGACTTTTTTTCTTTTTTTGTTCTTTCTTTCTTTTTTATTATACATACATTAATGAAAATATATACACGGTAGATTGCAGCTTATGAAAGCAGCGAAATGTCGATATAGCCGAACGCAGTTCCGCTCGCATCAATCCATCTTTGTATCCCACCGATAGGCCGACCAATCAGGCTACAAGACGACTCGCGATCGAAACGAGTCTCTAAAAGTTACTATAAAAAACGAATACAAGAGAGATCCAAGATTTTTATCACACAACTGATCTCGTCAAGTCCCAACAAATTGCGTTAATCTTTCTGTAGCGCCATTTATAACTAAAATATTAATCGGTTCTGATTGCACTAACGACCTCTATAATATAGCGCTACATCCTACAAAAATTTGTCATTTAAAGAGCGCCATCTGTGATTGAGATATTGACTTCAGTGCTATCTGCAATTAGTAATTATCATATTTCTTTTGAAAATATGTCGTATACGGTTTAAATTTGTTTTAACGCCATCCTCGATATCAATAGTAGCATTCAAGTCACAGTGGCGCTATCTACATTTCAAAAACAATGTTTTTTATTGTAATAACGCCACCTATGATCTATAAATGACACTTGCTATCCCAGTGATGTCATCTACAATTTAAAAATATCATTTCTAATTATAATAACGCCATCTATGATCTATAAATGACATTTGTTATCAAGTGCTGCCATCTACAATTCATAAATATAATTTCCAATTGCAGTAACACCATCTATATATAATTTAACATGAAAACAAAATCTATTCCTTATTTTCAATATGCAAAATTCTTTCATACATTAGTGCCATCTACAAATTAAAACTATCCGACAGAGAGCGCTCTTATCATTGATCACTCTTAAATCCATTCGACTCGTGTAGATGTCGCTTTCACCATGAAGTACGTGTTTAGGACGGCGAGGAGGTAAAACGTGTGGTGGAACTACAAATGCGGATTGATGGCGCCAGCATCGCGTCAGCCTCATAACGTCTGTTATCATCTTTCTCTCTACTCTATTGCACAGCCAAACACTTGCTCGATCGTTTTTTCTTTTATTTTCTTGTATCGCAATTTAGTCATCCGGAATTAGCGTTCGGTTTCCAACCAAAAACGACATTTCCTTCTTCAGTTTCTCACCATTTGTGTTCTATCTTTGTTTTTTCTGGTTAAATCCGCAAAATCACAATTTCTCACGATCGGTATTGAATGGAGATTCCCTCGATAATGTGTGTGTCTCTGAAAATGATAGGCTATAAACGTGCCTTGACCTCCACCGACAGATTAAAAAAACAGAGGGTAGTAGGGGGCGTTATAATCAGTAATAAAAAAAAACGACAATGATACAAAGTAACGCGCGAGTGGAGTCTGGCGGTGATTCCCGGTTACATATGATTATAAGACGTAACGGTACATCACTCGAATATCTGACTTACGATGATCACATATTTCTCTAAGGACGACATGCAGCGTATAAAACATATTTTTTTATTTATAATTCTTTTTTTTCATTTTTTTTTACTTTTTTTTCTTCATTTTAATCTGTTTTACGAAGTTTATAATCTACTTGTTTTTTTTTCATTTTCATCCGTTATTTCGTTATAATCTATAGTAGATATATAACGCGTTACGCACTTAACGCTACCAAGGTTTATAGCAACCGATACTTCAGCGGAACGATAACGTATATAGAGTCGCAATATACGCGCTTTTCGAATCAAAGACAGGAAGTTAAACTAATGCTTCGTGCGACGAGCGTGTTTCGTTTGTTTACGCTAGTTATTGATGCGTTGAGAGTTCAAACACTGTGGCGCCATCTGTTTGAGTTGTTTATGTTTCATAAATTCGCTTGCAATCGCGTCATGAAATTCAATGTAAAACGCAATGAAATTCAATTGCGCCATCTGTCGAGGCAAAATATAATACATATAACGTCGGTAGCGCCATCTAAGATCAAAGTTTAATCAGCAAACAATGATATACGAAAATTGTAAATATAAATTATAGAAATAATTTATAATTTGTACAAATGTTAACAAAATGTTGATAGGTGCGCCATCTGTACTCAAAGTTTCAAACACTTAACGCATCAAAATATCAACATAAATACATATATGTACACACAGTATCATAACTCGGACACGACAAGTATGACCCCTCCCGCCCTCTCTTCAAGTTCAAGCCCCTGCAACTCATCTAAAGAACTTTACGGGCCTTCACAGTCAATGTATCAAAAAATCAACTACGGTCGTGCGACTGATCGAAAGCCAGCCGATCGACCGATCGCGTCGATCAGTGTCTGGATCAGCCACGCGACCCACAAATCAACTATTATAAACTTTGAATGGAAAAAGACAGTCGTTATTTATAATAATTATAGTTAATCGTTTACAATAATAATAATCATAATAATTAGAATAATTGATCAAACGATCAGTAGATGTCGCAACATACACCACGAAAACAATTTGGACGCTCTTTAAACCAGCCCTTTGTAACGAACCCTTTTTTGGGGTGGGGGGCGAAGCCCATCTATTCTAAATAACCTTTATTTACCAGATTTAAATGATTTAACAAATTCAAATCAATCTAGACTAAAATTTAACTTCAAAAACAACAAATATTTGTATATTTTTATAACATAATTTTTATAAATGGCCCAATGTAGGGACTTCTCCCCTATATATAAATATAATTTATAAAATAATATTAACTAAAATAAAGTAACAAAAGTCAAAGCGCCATCTGGATTAGGATGTTAATAGACCCCACAGAATGTATTGGCTGTTGCATAGGACTGTTTTAAATCATATCGTGGTCCAACTTCCGCTTTCGTTGTCCTGAACTTTAACAGGATATCCGTTGTTATTTTCTAATTTAACCCGCCAATTATAACTTTGTTATTTAATTAGTTAGTTAGTATGTTTTAAAAGTATTTTATTTGAATAATATATCCTGTAATATTGAACGGATATCCTGACTTGTTGATACACTTGTTGAACACACCAAAAAATTGTCGAGTGTCCGCGCCCTCTCATAAGCGCATAGAGGGCGCTGTTTAACTTCATATATAAACGCTAGTCCGTCGCCGTTAAGTGGATCGATTTTTAGCGCTTTGATTCGTTATGTCAGTCTGAATTCTCCTAGTTCGCGACACGAGCCAAGAGATACAACTTGGAACCGCGAAACTAACATAGATGACGCGCTCAGCGCCATCTGCGATACGTGTTGCCTCCAAAGAATGGAGTATGTTTAGAGAAAAGCGCCATCTATGACAGACAAGTTAGTTAGGTGGCGCTAGTTTAGAATGATAGTACACTATTCGAAACGCCATCTATGGTATGGTATCGTTGTAAAGAATTGTTTGGCGCCATCTTCAACACTTGCTAGGTGGCGTTGTTACAGAAATGAACAAGTGGTATCACCTACGTCAAGTTTTCGCTGAATTGCGCTGATTATGCGAACGCCATCTGTAATCTACGCTGGATGGCGCTGTTACAGAAATGAACAATTAGCGCCATCTGCGTTAAGTTTCGCGGTGTTGGGCGCCAATTTTTGAAATGGAATTTGAAAATAATTTTGCTTCCCACGTGGGATTTCAATAACGGGCGCCCCAATACAAAGTTAATCATGTTTTCTTTTCTTCTTCTTTTTTTTTAACTCTAAAATGCATCTTAATAGCTGGACCACCGACTTAGAGAGAGAGTACGTCTTTTCGTTTAAATTTATTGTTTATTCCATTTTGTTTCACCGCAAAAACTAGATATCTCTATCTTAATTTAAGATCTTTGTATTGATCGCGGAAAAAAGTTCCTAAGACGTTTTGGGACACGGTTTTGTAACGTCGAACTATAATTATTTAATTAAGTATTCGATTGTTTTTCGACGTCGAGAGCGTCTCGAGTTAAAATACCAGTTTTTGCAGTGCGTTTTAGGTCGTGATTCAACAAACGACTGTCGAAATACACCTTAACAAGAGATGGGCGATGTTTCTGCTTTATTTCTCATAGAGGGCGTTGTATTGTTTTGTTCATTGTGCGAAATTGTGATTATTTTATGCCTCTTTTTCTCATTATCAAATTAATTTCATTTGGAATTATGACAAAAATGAAACAAGAACTCTTGTGCAAAATTAGGTCGCGTTCATTTGTGTTTCTCACATTTTATACGATTATTAATTAATCAAATTAATTAATTATAATAATCAATCAAAATGCAATTGTGTATCAAAATTCAGATCCCCTCTCTCTTTCTAATAATTTTTCATTACAATTACAATTAACTCTACACAAAAATGACAAATGTAAATTCATGAAGTTTTACGATAAACAATTTATAAAAATACTGAAAAAGTAAAAAACAATTTTTATTTCTTTAAATTATAAGAAGTCTTAAGAGATAAACGTTTGATATGAATTTTGTAATATGCTTAATTAAAAAAAAAGCAATCAAACAAAAAAAAAACAGAAGGTTGCATTCACCAACGTCCAACGAGGAAGAAGGATCTACAAAAGTTAAGTTCAACCCGAAGCGCGGCCCGAAACGTGGCGCCATCTAGACACGAATATTACAAGAATATGATAAAATATTCTCTGCGATCACCCTCCATATATTTTATTATATTTACACACCCGGACGGGCAAATATCATAAAATACACCTTAGCTCCCTCTATCTGCCCAAAAATATCTTCGATTATTATTTATTATCTGACATATTCTGAGATAATTGTAAAAAGTTGGCGTCGATGTTTTGGGCGCGACTCTACTCTAACGGTGTTGTCAAGTCGTTGGTACGATTCGGGTTCCCCCATCTCTGTTTCGCGCAGAAAAATTGTGCGACAAGTACAAATCGCATTTAATTTGTAAACCTGAATTGTTCCTTTGTCTTTGAAATCGTCAACGAGGAAAGCGTTTAATTAATGGCGGTGATTAGTGTTCGGAATGATCCCACAAAACGCTCGCTCCTGACAAAAATCTAACGTGCCTCAAACACAGTAGGGCAACTGGCGTCACCTACACTCGCGGTAGGTTCTTGTTTACATTTTTTTTGTCGTGTCAGCTTGTGGTTGCGTCTTAATATCTGTTTGTATGTTGTCTTTGCTTGTTTCGTTAACCGATTATTTTACGCTTCGACATCTCAGTAGTTTATAAAGGACGTTTTTGTCCCAGTACGAAATCACAGAATGATACAGCAGCGACAGTACCGTTGCCGTGAGGCCCCTGTACTTGGTGGAGGGGTCACAGGTGCAAAATATGCGTGCACCTTTATATTTGGCAGATGTGTCTGAAAAAGTCAACAGATTATTAATATTAAGCCTTCAGGTACAGGGAAGATAAATAGTTAGGGTATATATCAAAAGGATATATATTACGGGAGAAGTCCCTACATTGGGCCATATATTGGACGTATCTCTAATTGACTAAAACATTGCGGATACGTTCACTGGATGGCCCAATGTAGTACCTTCCCCCCTATATATTATATATATTAGGGTGTATATAAAAAGGTATATATTAGGGGAGAAGTCCCTACATTGGGCCATCCATTAGACGTATCCCTAATTGACTAAAACATTGCGGATACGTTCACTAGATGGCCTAATGTAAGGCCTTCCCCCCTATATTATATATATATATATATATATATTAGGGTGTATATAGAAAGGTATTTTCTCATTTTTGTTACAACAAAAGTAGCAAGTAATAATTACTCGGAGTCTACGTATGCCGGCTCTGGTAATCAATTGGCAGTCGTAAAGCTCGATACGTTCGAGGTTGTGACACGCTTGGAGTAGATGGTCCAAGCTTGCGTCTGTGATAAGTGGACAGTTGTCAAGTTCCAACACTGCGAGATGCTCAGCAGCACAGGGTGCCAAAGCCAGTTGTCGAATACCTTCATCAGTAATCAACTCGCAATGTGACAGACTCTGCAAACCAAATTTTTTAATATTTTAATTTATCCATTTTTACTCATTTTTCGAATTTCAAAAAAATCGCTATGGCATAGCTGATATTTCAAAATTGGTATATCTGATCTATCTAATTTATGGGATAATCCATCATGGTTTTCATACAATATCCCAAAAAATAAGTAAAAAAAAATGCTTATTTTTTGACTCTCGAGAGTCTCCCATTAATTTATAATAAAATAAACTACAAATAAGAACATAAATATAGAAACAAAACTATTTTGGTTCAGAAATCTTACCAGTTTCTCCAACCTAGGGCAACCCATGGCTAAATGAATTAAAGTAGCATCTGTTATAAGAACGCATTCTTCTAAATCCATTTTTTCAAGTAATCTACAGTTCTGAAAAAAAGATGAACCTTTTAGAATTGTCCAATAAAGCAAATGAATGATTATATGTATTTAAGAAGTATATTATATTCAATTTTTGATTTCAAAATTGGAGTATTCATTTCTTACTCTCGCGAGAGCCTGAAATCCGGCATCGGTGAAATGAGTGCAAGCAACGCACTCAAGTACACTAAGCATGGGACAATGCTGCGCCAGCGTGACCAGCGACGCATCCGTTAGATGTGGACAGTTGGAGATACAGACGTAGTGTAATCGAGGACACCGTTCGCTTAATTCCCTCACGGAGTCGTCCGTAATGTTCTGCAACGAGAAGACGCGCGTTTATCTCATCACGATCGTCAAACAGAAAAGAGACGCAATGAATGAGGGGAGGGCATTGAGTGGTGGCACATCTTTTTTCTCTACTTTTCTTTTCTTTTCTTTTCTCATTTTTTCTTTTCCAACCATTCTGTTTCTTGTTTCATGCACGCACGCGTATATTATTTTGTTCAAACGAACGAGCGCACTCGACTAACCCACATTCGAGACGCTTTCATGCACAAAGCGATACTTGTGCTGTTCATTTTCACTCTTACAATTAACTTTTTCAACTTTAACATCAACAAATTTAACGGGGAACGATCTTTATTACTGTTTTTGGACTGAATTTGATTCAAAATAGGTTGGATTTCAATTTGACAATAGAATATATAAGAAGAATTGAAATTGTATGCTAAATTCTTGTTGCTTTTCAGTCAGTTATATAGAAATAGCAGCGCCTCCTAGCGTCCATAAGCAGAAAGTAATAGAAATAAAATTACATGAACAAAATAAAATTAAATTAGTCTATATTAACCGCACGGAAAGAACGGGAAAACAATGAACAATTTTCAGACATTAATGACCAATTCATGTCTAATGACCATATGTGTAGAATTACATTTTTCTAGTAGATCACTCATTAATGTCTGGAAATTGTGCATTATTTTCTCCTTCTTTCCATGTGGTTAATATGGACTATATTCTTTTTATTTAGTTCAATTAATTCGGTTTCTATTACTTTCTGCTTATTGACGCTAGATGGCGCTATTATTTTTATTTCCTACAACTTTTCAGAAATAGTTTATACATAATCTGCTAGCAAACAGGGTTAGGTAGTAACTGTAACTAGTTACAAGTTACTAATTAATAATTGTAACTGAGTTACTTTTTTTTTCAAGATATTTCACCACTCTTATTTGTAGAGCAAATTACAAGTTAGGAAGCGGACGTAAATGGAAGTGAAAGTTTGGATTCAGATATAATCAAAAAGCGACATCTACCCTGCATTCGTGGAGGTTAATGGCCTCGAGGTTGGGGCAGAAGCGCGCAAGGCACTTTACCGCCCGGTCGGTGAGCTGCCGGCAGCCCTTGCTAAGAAAGCTGCGTATTTCGGAGCAGCCGCGTGCGAGCGCCTCGACACCGTTGTCGGTGAGCAGCTCGCACCAGGAGAGGTTGATGTGCGTGAGCAGCCGGCATCCGTCTGACAGGTCCTTGAGCGCGAGATCTGTAATTTCCGGACAGGAGTCCAGGTTCAGTCGTTGCAGTTTTGAACAGTGCCTGCTCAGGTCCGCGCAGGTCGCGTCCGAAATCTTCTTGCACTGGCTTAGGTTGAGTTCCTCGATATTCGGACAGGACTGTGCAAGTGTACGCATCGACGCGTTCCCAATGCTCTGGCATCCACGCAGCGACAGCTGCTTTAAGAAACCGCCGCAGCGCCGCGAGATGTTTTCTATAACTGGTCCCTGTTAAATTCAAACAAATTCTTCTTCATTTCTTGTATCAATTCAAATTCAAATTCAAATGCACACCATTATTTATATACACTTACTCATAAGGGCTCACCCATAAAAGACATCCGCATTTTGCCAATTTCTATCCTTATCTATTTTATTTAAAACTGTATTTCCTTTCTTGTCTACAACTTTGTGGACGTCTTTTCTGAACAATCCCTGCGTGAAAGGTTCCAGTCAAATCCAGGATACAGTGATATACAGTTATCCAGGATTTGCAAGGAAATGTGAAACAGAAACTTCCAGGATATTCCTAGTTAGGGATCAAGTCAATCAGAATATGATAGGAATTTTCCTTAATATATCCAAGAGAAATCCCGAATGGTTAAATATTT
>JABFQK010000372.1:0-10553 GCA_022816885.1 Trissoscelio sp. ZL-2020
ATTCACTCAGCCAAAAATATGGTTGAATCAACTATACAAGTATGGCGAATTTTTGAACCAGCCATATTTTATGGTAACTACAATCATATTTGATTAATATAGGAGACATAACTATATAATATGGTTAGAAAAACTTTATTGAATTGGGTTAGAAATATGATAGGATTTGTATGGTTATTTTGACCATACACGTATAGTTAAAAATATTTTTTGAATACTAAATTTTTAGGTTATGAATTATATAGAAATATTAAATAGATTCATTATAATTTTAACAATATTGTAAATAGAATATAAATTAAATAAATACAATGATAAAATATCTTTTTTAATACTTTATTAGAGATATACAGAGTAATATAGGAAGTAATAACAAAACTGTTTCTTAATAAATCTTAATATTTATTAATAGTGTACAATATAAGAATTACGATTTTCTTTAATTATAACATTCCACACTTTGTACGAATCTAAATCCTTGAAATTTATAATTTTATAATCAGTTGAAGAATGTATACAAAACGCCTGATAATGATCGTCGAAATACAGTGTTTGTATTAATTGTACTTTTGCTATAAAATGTTGAATTTTATACTTTTCTAAACTAGTTACAACCTTATAAACTTCTTTAATAATTCCAAAAAGTGGCAAGTGTTTTTTTTCCAGAAAAACAACCGATCCTTGTGTAAATATTAGACTGTCAATTTTTACGTGCGATAATTGAACATATTCTGTATCATCATGTGTAATTGTAACTTTATCATTAGAAGACTGTTTAAAGTCAATTCGTGTAACAAAAAACTTTTGTTGTAAAAATGAATCACATAATTCTAACTGGTGTTTCATAACGAGAGTATAAGGCAAATTGATGCGATTTTTTATCACTTCTGCATATTGTTTAATTGGCTGATGTTTTGCCTCTGGTCTCATTGAAGATAAAAATTTTAACGGTCCGATGTATTTTATTGTTCTAACATAATGAGTTAAAAAATGTAGCTTCGGGGTTAAATTGTCTCCATACAATTTAATATACAACTTGTGATGTTTGAAAATCAGATTGTCTAATGTATCACAAAAATCTTTATCAATGCTACTTTGAAGTACTAAATACAAAATGTTTCTTAGAAACTTGTATAATAACCAATGCTCATCATTAAGGTCCGTAATTAAATCGCCAATGATTAAACCAAAATGTAAAAATAAACTAATCATTTCAGAAGCCGTAGCTTTGATATGATTTCTTTGGTAATCTGCATCACTAATGCCGCAAACGCGATTTTCATGTTGATGAAAATTATAAAATTGTATTCTCCAATTTATTGTGTCCAATGTAAAATACTCTTTTATGCCGATACAATGTTTTAATAATTTAGAGAACTCTAGCTTACAGATACCTTCTGCAAGATCATGCATAATATCAAAAGTGACATTTTCAACAACATGATAATCATTTATTTTGTTAAAAACAGAATATTCCTTGACACCAGTTAATTTTACGTCATTCATTTGAACATCATTGTCGTAGTTTTCAACATTCCGCAATAATGATACATCTTCAGAACATGCGGAACGTGCTACATTCTTGTGCATCTTACAAACTCGGCAATAAAAATTTGCAGTGAAACTTTGAACAAAACCCAACATAGTGTTTAATCCAAGGTTGTCTCCCATAAATGATATGAATTTAAAATAAATAGTTGTCTTTTTACCATTTTCGATTGTTATTTCAATACCATTCTCTTGCAAATTATTCATTGCTGCTATTAATTTACCATAAACTATATTTTTATCAATATTTTTTGAATCGTCAACATGATACAATTGAGTAAGAAATATTGAAGATAATTTCGACATGTATTGCGGAGGAAGACATCCTATTAAACTGTACACTGCGTTTAGTTTATGTACACCTGCACGTGGTCCTAACGAGTTACCAGTTGAAAAAGCATCTTCATAAATAAAAAGCGGAAAAACAATTTTGTTTGACGCATTAACTAAAACTTTCTCTCGCCAGTATACCGATTGTACAATATTAGTTACTTCATCGCTGTGATTTAACAAATTCAAGTAGTAATCGTAAGTTTCTTGAAACACATTTGGTATTTCGAAGAAAGTTTTCAGTGTAAGATCTAATGGTACATATTGTCCAGTGACTAGTTTTGTTATTAAAGCGCCTCTATGAAAATCATCTCTTGTATTTAAATAAATAGATTCTGGCTTAATAAACATTCCACTTCTTTCGAACAATTTTAATCGTTTATGTTCTGTATCGAAATCACAAAGTATGTTTTGTAAAACATCAATCTTCTCAAGTATGTTATGTTTCTCAGTACTTTCCACACTAACATATATTAATGTTTTAATAGCATTTATGTATTTATTATTTAAGAATTGATGAAGCCATTTTATAATTTTCTGAACAAGTGATCGACATATTCTTGGATCAGAGTATAAATTGCCTAACAAATCAAGAATACTGTCCGTTAAAATATCTTCCGATGGAAACAAAAAATTTACAGAATTCTCTTCCAATATGTCGTTTAATAAATTTGTGTTAAATTTACTTTGTTCTAAGAACGTATCGAAGTTCGAATTTTCTAAAACGGATACTAATTGAATTTCATTCGTTTCAACTTTTCTTTCAGTTACATGATTTATTTCAGAATCATTATTTGTCACGCATTCAGAAATCGTACCTGATTGAGTATCCATTAAAAAATCATTTTGAGAAACACTTGAAGGAACATTACTTGAACTAACACCTTTGTGATCACGTTTAATATGTCTATTTAAACTGCTTTTTGCAAAAAATATACGACCACAAAGTTCTTCGGTACAATTGTATTTTGCTTTAGGAACTTTGTTGGTATTATGGACCATACGCAAGTGTAATTCATAATACGATTCTCTGAACAACTTATTACAATATTTACACCGCATGTTTTCAAACAGTTTTATATTAATTACAATAAAAAGATAGGAAAAATAGTTTACAGTAGTTTAGAATTAAGGAATCACATTAATAGACATAGTTTATATACTACTTGCAGTTCAAGAACTCTTAGCAGATCTTTGAAATAATTCGTTTCCAATTGAAGTAGCATTAGTGAAAGGATGAGAACCTTTCTTTGGCTTAATTTTAAATAAAAATCGTTCTATAAAATCCCAAACTATCTCACATTCGAACTGATATTGTGCATTGAAAACATAAAAGGTTTGAAAACATATGTTTACACAATCAATCAAAGACGCAACTTTGTACTTCGTGTCATTTATAAAGACATATATCGCATTAATTTCTTCCGGACGTCCAATGATGATAATCGATGGTTGCAAACATAAACGAAAAGAATCCAGTTTATGTTTCCGTTGTGTCAAATAAGGTTCCAAGTCAGCTATATTCTAAACAAACAAAAATTTTAGTATTCTATTTTATAATTTGCGTACTTAATTTTATATATAAATAAATGTGAATATACACATTATGGTTAAGAAATAATATTATTGAGTTCCTCACTGCTTTTATGCAAATAAAGCTGTCTGCAACTTCTAGTTTAGAAGGCTTCCATTTAGTTTTTCCAACTACTTTAACTGATGATGGCTTGAATATGAATGGCAAAATAAACAAACTTAGAGTTTGAATATCAACATCTGAAATTAAACATATAATTTTTTATTAATATGTTTATACAATACAACTGATTTGCACAATGAAAAATAGTTAGAAAAGAAATATAAACAATTATTTATAATTTTTCTTTCATAAATCAAACTTTGCAAAATATTTTATATAACAAGAAATACTCACCATCTTTTAAATCGCACAAATCTGAGCAAAGCTTCTTTTCAATGGCCAGTTGTAAAACATGTGGAGCTAGTAATTTCCAGTTGTCATAAAATGTTTTAGATTCCGCGATATTTAGCAGATTAAAATCAATTTGGATCTAGAATAGTTAAATAAAATGTTACTTTCGTCTGTTTAATGTTCCATTGTTTATTCAAATGTCAAGTCCATTATACAGAATTATTATAAAGATTTTAATATAGACGCAACTGCAACATTGAATAATGGATAAATTTTATAGAAATAAATATTTATGCAAAATAGATTTTAAATTTGATTTAATAATTAAGCATACCAAAGAAAGAGCAAGTTGAGATTTTAACACAGGATATTTATCAAAATATTCATGAATCTCCAGAGTATTGTCTCGCAAAAGATAAGTTGCTCTCCATAATTGCTCTAAATTTTTGTCTGTCGGTCTGGCAGTTTGTAAGTGCTGCAATATTTTTGCATCCTCTTCAGTAATATTTCGGTTACTTTTCTTCAAGTCTGAATCCACTTTTCTAATATATTTCTTCATATTATTATATTTATCAAAAAGTTTTCCTCTAGCAAGTTTACGAGGATTTTTGCAAAAAGGAGTGTAATATTGATCAGGTTGTTCTTGTGGAAAAACTGCATGAATTTCTTCGGACCAAAATGCGAACTGATCTTTGCTAATGCTGTTAACAAAAATATATATTATCAATAAAATTTATTGAGAAATCAAAAATAATGCTATAAAATAAAATATATCATTTTAATTAACTTACGAGGAAGATTTAACAAGTACGTGTTCTATTATTATTCTACATAGATGGAATCTGTCCTTTTCAACTAAATTTTGGCGTGACAATATTTCGATGCCAGTTCTGTTTTTTGATAATAACGATCTCAGCTTCTGCAACATTAATTATTTCATGATATTTTTATTTAATGAAATATAATGTTATTCGAAAATAAATTATAAATAATTAATGGTATATAATTAATATATTGAAAAAAATATTACTTACAAATCCTTTTAAGGAAATATTTTGACTTGCTTCCAAATTTGAAACATCACTTACAGGAATGTCAACTTGGTTTATCTCATCTACTTTAGGTGAACTTTCAAGATTCTCATCAAATTGTTCCTATGTTAAATGCAATAATATTAATTAATTAGTCATATATAGGAGTAAAATATATAACAATGTAATAAATCTAAATAAAATATATAAATAAAAGCTTTTAATGAAGATAATTTACAGGAAATTTGTATAAATATGTATTAAAATTTGAAATAATATTTTATAGTAAAATAGAATAGAAAATATAATTATATTTTGTAATTTATTATGAATTATATTTGTAAACATTAAATAATATTAAACAAAATACTAACACCTTCGGATGAATTAGATAAAGTGGAATTATCGCAATTGACATTAACTAACACCAATTCATTCTTTATGCTTTTGTTTGATGCATTGATGGGAGATAACACTTTTGGACGTTCTTCATCATTAACCTATTACAAATATTTAATGATAATTAAATTAATAAAAATTTGTAAGACAATACACATTATTGACAATAAGACAATTGTAGATAAATCTGTATGTAACTTACAACAATTACACATTTATTTTGTTGTAGATATACATCTCTTCCTTTAGCAAATTTGTGTCGATCGCCAACCTTTGTGAAAATATCATTCATTAATTCCATGTCAATTTCCAATAAAACTGGCAACGTTATTGCATGGTCTAATAATACGTTAAAAATAAAAATTTCAATATAAATATTAAATTTGAATAAAGTATATATCAACAATATTGATGTTTATAAATAACCTTCAAATGTTTGAACATATTCGGCCAAATCCCAAGATCGAAGTAGTTTTTGAACATCCATAATAAATTCTGAAAATCAAATACATAAAATATATTTAATTATTATTTGTCGTAGAACGAAGTGATTATTTCTAATACTTACCTATCACATTAAATATAAATGGTGATTAAAACACACGCAGGATACAAATACACATGAAATGACGACAATGGCAGTTAACGATAATTGAACAGCGCACTGTTTAACTGCGCACGTTATACACAGTCGGTAAGTTCATTTTTGTCATTTTCGACAACGTAATGTTAATGTCAAATTTAATGCTATTTCTCTTTTTAACATAATAAACTAAATAAAATCCCGTTATTATTATTTAAAAGAGTTGATTTAAAAAGTTTTTTGTACAATATTATTGTTTTATAATTTTGAAGTATAATATTATTTAAATAATATTGTCAGAATTAATAGAACATAATTAATGTAAATATAGTGTGACAAATATAAAATATTTATATTAAAATATATAATTTTTAATATTACAATAAATTCATATTCAATTATAGAAATATTAAGTTCATCTGAAGCATACATACGAGAAGTTATAACTATATAACGTATAGTTTATTTAACTATACATAGTATAGTTAAGCTTACCATAATATATGGCTGGTTAAAAAATTCATCATATTTGTATGGTAATATAAACCATTTAAGATCTATGATTATGATGACCATATTTATAGTCATAATAACCATACATTTGGTTAATTATAATCAATAATATGGTTATAAAAACTTTATAACAATTCACTATAAAATATGGTTTACAATACTGTACCTCTATTCTCTGAGTGGCAGTACATGTACTAGAATTCTTACTGTAAAATTACAGTTTCTATTTACAGTGTATTTACTAAATTATTGTTCGTGTCACAATATTGTTAATCTTAGCATAAAAAGATACTTAAAAAGAGATTAGAGTTTAATTAATTTGAAATAACATAATGATGTGTAAGAAATCTATTATGAAGACAAAACTGCGGTTTAAACTGTGACAACAGAAAATGAGTAATGGACTGGACATCGATTTTCGAAAAAGCCATTAGCCTTCAGCATTTCAAAGGTATTGGCAGTTTTCGCGAGTCGCCGGGCTGATTTTTATTTTCCGTCGGCAATCGTTTATATCTCGTCAGGGTCTTTTGGCACTGCTACGCGAGGCTGCGAATGACAGTGACTGCGCGCACAGTGAATTGAGAGAATAATTCGCTGAAAAAAAACGAAAACGTTGAATTACCACACTACACCGCGATTGACGGAATGCAAACAACATCAATCGGCAAAGATTTATATCAAAATTTTCACGTTTAACATTGTTTTGATGATAATATTAGAACAAAGAGAAAATATAAAATATAAAATTTGTCTAATATCAAAAATGAACAGAAGAAATCATATAAAATGTTTCAAGATAACTGAAACCATTTTAAGGGACTTGACACAATAATTTTTTGGATTTCATATTCAATTGCACGAAGTGCGTATAAACTTAAAACTGCGCGAAAAAAGTAATAAATTATATCGTACGCCAACTTTTGCATCAAGTGAATTAGTATCTTCGTGATGATTAGTAGAATTACATTTGTATACATTTATTTACACCGGAGAAACTGTAGCAAAAGAGGATAGCGAGAGTGATGAATGGTTTCTGCGACTCAGACTTGCGCGTCCCCGTTGCTTTTGTGCAAGTTAAATTTATTCCTGTCATTCGCAAAGTAAACGAGTTTATTATAATTACCCGTCACCCTGTGTTTTGCATGCTCAGTGACACATGTCTTTTTCTATTCATTTTTGTTCATTAGGTGTAAACAAACACATTAAATATGCAAAGGAAAATAATGTTTTAAAATATGTTCAAACTCTAATCAATAATTTTGATTAGAATATAATAAACAAATAAATAATATAATTAAAAATTAATAATAATTTTTAATTGTTAATAATAATATTAACGTATATATGTTGTTAGTTATCATAATTTCAATTTGTGGAATTTGGAAATTCTTTTATGTAAAACTATTTTTCTAAAATAACGGGCTTATTTTTGAAGCTTCATTTATTTTTCGCTCAAAATCATGACGTATTTGACAAACTGCAGTCCAGATGACATCTCGGGTTATCTGGATTGACCGGTGTCAGAGAAATGTCGTGACTCCAATAATTTTTTACATCGGACAGTTTTAGCGCAGCATGATTGATCTTTCTATTGCCCAGTGAACGTGATGCTTTAGTTAGCCATCACAGACATATTGTTTGAACCCATCTCTTATTGAGATAGAAACTGATGGAAGATTATGCAGGTCATTTCAATACTATTATGCTAATTAATGATAGCTAAGTATTTGTCTATTGTAGCAAATACTTAAAAAATATTATTTACAATTTATTATATAAGTTAATCATAGGGTAAAGTGTACAGTGATTGACCACTTAAGAGCATAATATTTATATTTTCGTTATATCTAATCATTAAACGTACTAATTGACAAGTATTTTTATATATATGTATTAAGAAGTATTCAAAGATCATATATCCCAGAAAATTATACTAAGTAATTATTAAAAATGCATAGAATATAATAATCAAATGCAAAATGCAAAAATTATAGTGATTGACCACAGATAGTACAGTGATTGACCACCATTGTTACAGTGATTGACCACATGAACATAGTATACAATTTATCGAATTGGAGAACAATTCAGTAAAGAATATTGAAAAGAATCAACAATTCTATTATAATAATGCTTTATTGAACAATTGTTGATAATTGCAAATCTATATAATAAATAAATAATTGTTTCTAACTTAATTTGCGACAATAAAGTAATTTTTACTTTAGGCTTTCTTGAATTTAATTTGTATTGTTATAACATGTAATAAAATTAACAAATAATGTTTATATAATAATAAGTTGTTATATAATCGGCAGCAAAAACACAACTTTTAAACAATTATTTATTTTTTGATTTTTTGAGGGCTGATCTTCAATGATTTTATACACATACTGCATTTTTTTAATTCTAATCAGTTAGACTTAATATTTAAATGTAAAATGTTTACATTTTACAAATATAAAATGATTTAAAAATAAATTTAAAAAACATTTTAAATTTATCCCATAAATATATTCAATTATGACAGAATTTTTTACAGTCTAATATAATCTGTACGAATAATAATAAATTTATACGTAATATTATAATATTATAAATAAATTTTATTAATAACATTAAATAAAAATGTAATTTTCATGAAGATGCTGTGAACTATGCATTAATTTAACAAATACAGTAATAATTATAACAACTGGTCAATTACTGTGCAAATAGCTTTTTATCGTGATAGTCATTGACCACTTGTTAAATTATGTATTATTCGTATAATTATGTAAACTAATAAATGATGTGTTATTCTATGACATTCTCAAAATGGAATATGTATGCAACATTGAAAAAAAATTGAAATTTATGTTAATAAATAGTAGATAAGGAACCCTTACTTCTTAAAGCGTCTGTTAAGAAAATTTGAGATTTGGACTGTGTACTTAAATAAGATGTAATTATAAATTATTTTTCGCATACTTTAATGCAATATATTAAGGTTTTTTATACTAAATATGTTCCTTAGGAGTACCTCTTGGAGTCTAACTAATAATATTTCAAGAAAGACTTGAGAATTGTTACATATTAAATATTAAACGCGCTAGTGGTCAATCACTGTATAGTGGTCAATCACTGTCTACTTTACCCTATATTTGAACTGACAATCTCAGTTTTATAAGAACAAAGAAAAATTCTAGATACATTAAATAGAAACTCGTAAATATACTCATTTAGCTGCAGACGAGTTTATATTATTTTGGGTGTAGGTGCATCTCTTTTGAGCACTGCAACACTATTGCACAATATCTATTAATATTATACTTTTATATATTATAAATTAATATGCTGTAAAATGAATATTTATTATTGTGTTTCGTTGTCCTATTTTTGTTATTGTTTACTTTTGCGCAGCAATAATATTTCAAATATTATTATTATATCTACCCAATTTTAAAGTTTGCAAGTTAAAAAATGAAAAGGAAATTCAATTCTAAAGCTGAAACAATTTGAACAGCCTACAATAGGTATATTAAAATATAGTATATAATATTTTTAATTAAAAATTGTTTACACTCTTTTACGCGAAAATATATTGATTTTTTATCATATCAATCTATAGATATAAGAATGCATTATAATTATAAAACTTTATACAGAGTACTAGTCTTTTAGTTTTTAGTCTATAAAGTTTTAACAGTTACAGCCGATCAAAGTTGATAATTCAAAGTCTAATAAAGTAGGTTTTTTCAACAAAAACCAATAAAATACCAGCAATGGAGTACTACCAGAACACTGGTATTGAAAGATATCAATTAAGGTAGTTCTATAGTGACAGTCTCGTTCAAAAGTTAATACATTAAAAAATTATTTAAATTTCTTTTTATTTACTAATATGAATGTAAATTATTTAAATATATTACATTACTTGTATTAATCAAATACAAACTAATAAAAAAATTGAAGTTTTATCAAACATTTTCAACGAGACTGTACTCCAACAGCCGATAGAAATGCAGGATCTTTCTCAATATGGCGTTCTAATGAATATTTTCCAACTATAAACTACAATAACTTTGAAACTATGTACAGAATCATTTTATGCTGTCTTGCTATTTTATGACCGTTTTTGTGCAAATCAGACTATTATTATGAAAGTTATATTGAAAAATGTATACTTTTGAGCAGTATCCCATTTGATAGCAATGTATTTTTATATAATTTGGACTCTCAA
>JABFQK010000373.1:0-10545 GCA_022816885.1 Trissoscelio sp. ZL-2020
CTTAGGGTTTTCTCGTGTATTTTTAGGTGGAATATAAACGATTTATGGCACTTTTGGCCAATTTGAAGATGGTCGACATTTTTTTTGCCGATTTGGCCTGGAATGACCCACGTATATTTTATTTAATTTCATTTCGCTTTGTTTATATTTTATTTGATGTTACCGCGTACAAACTTATGTGTTATATATATATATTATTTATTGTATGCAGCAGATAATTGAATGTATTGTAACAATTGTAATTAACTGAAGAGGGAATATCCCGTTAATAAATAAATAAAAAAAATTAATAAAAAATAAACTAGCATTGTATTCAAAGTAGGCTGAAAATTGTTGAATTAATAGTGTTCAATGTTGTTTTAACATTAAGAAATACAAGACTAAAATTCTTAATGTATTTTTTTAAGTTTTACTTTTGTCAAATTGGTAAATAATTCAGAAATGAACCATATGTGGCTACCATCAGAATTGAAATATTATAATGAATAAAATAATGTAACAAATGAAAATTGATATGAAAGTTGAACTTTGCAAATGTTGTTCACAATTACCCCAATATACAAATTTTTATATTTATTGTTTAATATGTTAGTTATTTTAATATCATTACTTTTTAAACCTCTCTTTTTTATTAACTCTAATCGTACACTTTTGCAAAACTATACTAAGATAATATTGTAGTTTACTAGAATGCTCATATTCCCTCACAAAAACTGTAGATACTGATCTCATTTTTATGATTTACAAAATATCACGAGTTTTCAAGTAATTTACCTAACTCCGAGTTGGATAAAGTTCCACACGCTGTAACGCATATAATAAGGACTAAACGAGGGAGTAAAATGTAACGTCCAAAATAGACGGAAGATGTTCATTTTCAATGAAAAAGTTTTACGAATAAATGTCTAAACAAATTCAAATTTCAAGACATTTTTGTATCTTTATTAAATACAAAAAAAATCTTTTATCAAAACTAATTACCAATTTATCGCACAATCTGCGTTGTAAAAATTAAAAGAACAAACAACTGCTGATGATAAACGTCGTATCTAACAAAAATTTAAAAGGAGCATTTATCCTTTTTTCAAATAACTTTTAAATAACTACCCAAACAATAACAATTTGGCTTTAAAACAAAACAGCCGACGATAGTGAAAATTTTTGGGAAAGAGGAATAAAACAGAACAAAAAAAAAGTCGCGCAAACACAATGACAGCATGTAGGTTATTTTTTGTTCTGCTCTTTTTTCGCTATTCTATTCTTTTTGACGTGGTTTACTGTGACAACCCATCAACTATTGATGTTCTTTCATATTAAATGATTTGCATTCTCATTTATTTCATGTTTTACATTTCCCATATGCGCATATTTCTACTGACAATAATCACCAACAATTAACAACTGCAGTCGAGTTATGATAAATGCTCCAGCAAATGAAATATTTAGTAACTGAACGTTATTTTTTGCAATGCAGTTTTCTCTTTTAATTAAAACGATTTTTCTCAGTGTATCAATAATGATTGTAAATTGTGACTCTTAATTAACTTTTTTCGATTACATTTATTTATGAGTGTCTTTTTCCAATTTTTTTTTAAATAAATAAATTTCATGGAAATTTATTCCAGAAATAGCAAATTACATATTTAATATGAAATAAATCACAAAATCTTACAAAAAATATTTTACATGATGTTAGCATCATTTCATTTGAAGCTAAAATTGGATAATAATACAAATTTGATTTAAAGACGCATAAAAGATGCAATTTTTCGCGTAAACATTAAACGTAACATCTTATACTTCCCATACGCGCGTGAGATGAGAAAAAAATCTGTTTCCAATATTTCGATATCAAATGCACTTCAGTCGAGCGATCGATCATTTATATTCAAATGTAATTGTCGATTAAAAAAAGGAATGCAGGGTTGTAGTAATTAAATTGAAAAAACGTCAATTTGATTTCAATTTCAGTTTTTGCTGTCATTTTTATTTGTTTACACCACATTTGTGAACAAAAAGACAACGATTGTTTAAAAATCGCTATCAATTTAATCGCGAAATTCGATTCCATTCCGTGGAATGGCACTTTTACCAATATGGAGCGTATATCCGTCATACTTTTCGATATGAACATATACTGTTCTCCATCATAAGGTGTAAAGCACAAGCCCATAACTACTGCTATAAGTCATCACGGTAGGGGATCATGCTACCAATGATATATCGCTTGATTCTTCCTTTAGAAAAAACATTTGAATAATTCAAGAAACGTCATTCTGTCGCTCTATTTTGTTATGAGCGTGTATCGTTTTCCAAACGACCGTCTTCCTGAGGAAAAAATAATTATAGAAATACATTTTCTTAGATTTTTTAAATCAATTTTTAATTTTAAACATTGAATACATTATTTTATATTTCTGATACCAATCAATGATTTTATAAAGTTAAGGATTTAAATTTATAATAAAAGTTTGTGTTTAAAGTAAATGTTATTACTAAAAACTACTTATATGAATTATTAATATGAAAAAGCGATAAGGATATTATTAAAAAAACTATGACTAAGTTACGATAATAAAGGTTCCTTCTAAATTCGTGCACGAATTATCACTGTGCAAAATTGACTTTTTCTGAATAATAAAACCATGCTATATATAATATATACACGATTTTTTTAATTAAGAAAGACGAATGCTATATAGGGATTGGCTAACTTGTAAAAATTCATTTCTAAACGTTCATATAGATATGATCAATATTAAATTCTAAACTATAATTTAGAAAAAAAACAATCAGTTAAGATTTTATTATTTTTATTCTAAATGATTTGAACTTGATTAATTACGTTTTTTATCATTTCTAAACAACTTTTTAAGATTAAAATATATAATTTAAGATTGATTAAATTTGATTAATATTTTAAGATTGACCATATCTCAATGTTAAAACTTAAAAAAATGTTTAAAAAATAAATAAAAAAATGAAACTCAGTATAATTAAAAAAAATAGAAAAAGAAAAGCCGCGATACATCTTAATTGGAGCGAAGCTTTGTCTTGCGGAAACCGCGCACGCGGAAAAAGTAAAGTAATGAAAGAAGAAAACAACGAAGAAGAGAAGAAGAAGCGGAGTGGGGGTAGAGGGCGCTCGCGCTCGCGCGTGATCATCCACGAATATTAAGTTTACTCACCCGAGGTTGGGTTGATTGGAATGGGCAGTTGCTCTGACGAGAGGGGGTGGCTGGACATGAACCGCGTTTTGCATTGTTGAAACCGGATACACGGGATACGCCGTCGTCGTTCCACCACCACCCCCTCTACTCCTGCTGGCTTGTGACGTGTAATTTTTCGACGTCGTCGACAGTTGCTACAAAAATAATCATTATTTTATTACATGCTTAATATCATTTTGTAATGTACAAAACTATGGTTTTCTATTTCTATATGGAACATGCAGGCAAACATTTCTAACTAAAAATAAAATGTCTCTTTTTATCCTGAAACCATTTTTTATACGATTATTCGTAATGAGTCACGTTTGATTATTTATAGTTTAAAACAATTTGCATATATTCTATTTCATAGTAGTACATATGCATTGTATTAGTGAAAGCAAGACATCCAGCGAAAATGGAAAGTCGATTTTAATAAAAGAAGTTAAATTATTCTTAGCGAAAAAAAAACATGCAAAAATGAGGTCAAAATATCTAGAAATAAGTGATATTTATAACAAATGTTCATGATGTATGTGGTATAATAAAACTAAAAAAAGATATTTTCTATTCTTAGAGAAACATTTCGTAGAGTTAATAAATACTGTAATTGAATTAAATTTGCATTTATTTTCAAATCTTGACAAATATGTCGTACTGCAATCTCACTATTAATAATCAAAACTTGTTAATATTTAATAAATGAATATTAATATTATTAATATGAAATAGAAAAAAGTGTTATATTTAATTTTAACAATCAATTAAAGCTTTACAATCCAATTAGATTAGTTTCTTTTCTACTTAATTTGATTTATTTTTTTTATTTTAATTATATATTAATTTAATTGTTGAATAGAAAACAGGTTAACACAAATAAATGATTCTATTTTTATTTTAATGTTAACAATAATAAAAAGCGTTTTAAATTGCGATTTTTTGACATGCAGATATAATGTAAGAGATAATCACACTTTATAAACTAATCAATTAAAAGTATTTATTAGAATCTATTTATTATACATTAATTTATTTATAATAATTATTAAAAAGGTATCAATCTTAAAAATAATTTATATGAACAACAATTTAAAATTAATTAACCATAAATTTTGATTTTAAATCAATGACATCTTAATTATATTTTAGAATTTCTCATTTTTAAACAGTAATTTAAAATTAATCATTCTCATCCAGTGCTTTAAAATCGATCAATTTTAAATAAAAATTCAGAATTGATAACTTCTAAAGAATGAATTAAAATGAATTATTTTGAATTAATAATTAATAATTAATAACTATCAATCTAGAATTTATAATTTCTGAATTATTTAATATTCTCATAAATATTATCTTATCTTAAATTTCTATAAAATATTCTATATTTTGCTCTCTGAAATAAACTTTGTAATTTATAGTATTTAAAATTAACTATTCCCAAACATTAATTTACAATTAATTATTTAAATTATTCTTCAGAACTCTTTATTTAAATTCAATCATTTTTAAATAATAATTTAATTTTAAGTAAAATGGAAATAATGATTATTTAGTATTAATGAATCATAATCAAACGACAATTTAATCTTGATAAATTTTCAGTCATTGATTAATATTGATTAAGGTTGACCAGTTAATAATAATATGTCTGTCAAATAGATTCTAAGAAATATTTTTAGAATAGGTCAAAAAATATTATATCAACATAATGTTCAAAATCGAAGAATGTTGAATCAACATTTAGCCAATAACAATTGATTACCCTTCAAGGGTTATAAATTAATCCATAATTATAAAGATTTAAGAATTTAAATTCTCAAAATTCGACTAAATAGTGAACTCAACATTTAATTGGTCTACACTGTTAAAAATCCGGAGTGAAAATTGAGTTGCCGGTGCGAATTTTTCACTCATTTTGGAGTAAACTAATCATTACATAATATATTTGTTACCAAAAAATTATATAATAATAAGAAAAACTTGATTTTTCCGGAGTTACAATTAAATAATTAAAAAACAAATAAGGAATATAAAATTTGTTTTAATGTAAAATCAGTTAATTTTATAATAATTATGATTAGAACCATTGTTTATACAAAAAAATATTTGTTTATAATTATATATCGAAAAAAATGAATAAAATTAAAATATACAAATTTTTTATGTAATCACTATTGTTTATAATTATAATAATTGTTTGTAATTATTAATAATAAGTATTTGTTTAAACAATGTCATAATTATTGCAAAAAATTAGAATTTGAAAAATAAAACCACAATAATACCAATTTGAGCGGAATTTTCTTAGTTTTAAAATTAAAAAAACATGTAAGACATTGTAAATAATTATATTACTGTTTAAAAACAAATAAACAAATTATTTTTTGACAAAATATTAATAACAATTAAATTGTCTATAAATGTTATAAATAATAAGTAAATAAATAAAAATCGTCATTAAAATTCAGTTGCCATTAATTTTTGATATGAATCCTTTATTATTCAGAATTTATTTAGAAATCTGTTACATATATTGAAATATAAAATCAATTGAAAAAACACAGCTTATTTGGAATTAACGAGATTTGTTTATTTATAATTTATTTACAAATGGTGTACAATTATTTTGTTGTAACTATACATAAATTATTACATATCAACATAAATAAATCTCTATCTACATTACATAATTAATTAATTAACCATTATTACAACAATGTTAGATAAAATATAATTTTATATTTTTTGTCGATATTATTCACGATAGTTGGAGCAAGTACTATACTAAATACAAATTGAAATATTAAAGTTCTTAAATTTTCACCATTCTACAAATATACTACTGATTCACACTCATCCTTTTCTAAATACTAAAATTAAAACGTTAAATCGAAGTTCATCTTTGTAACATGTAAAAAAATTTCAATAGTGTTGAAATGAAAATCAGCTTAAATTAGCCAATCCCAGTTGTAGTCAGCTCAAATTCGTTGTAATCAGCTCAGATTTGTTGTGACCAGCTCAGACCAGTTGTAATCAGCACAAATTTGTTATAATCAGCTTAGATTTGTTGTAATCAGCTCAGATTTATTATGACCAGTTCAGACCAGTTGTAATTAGTTCAGAACAGTTGTAATCAGCACAAATTTGTTGTAATCAGCTCAAATTTGTTGTAATCAGCTTATATTTGTTGTAATCAGCTTAGGAAATGATTTTTATTAAAAAACAAATTTCCGGTCTCAATGATCAAAAAGACACTCAATTTCTCAGCAAAACCTACGACAAAATCATTAAAAAGATTAAATAATTTTTATCGTAATTGTTAATTTATTACCAAAATTAGTGTTCGATGATTTCAAAATATTCTTGCCTTTGACATGAGTGACATCTAACTAACACGACTGTTATTACTTTGTTTCGCCTAGCTAAGCATTTTCCAAATCTTCGATATTTCAACTAACAATAGTCATTGGTTTCTAAATGCAATTTGTTCTAAATTATGTTCGACAATCCATTTTGTGTGTGTTAATAACAAAAGTGATCTTTATTAATAACTAAATGTATTTAAAATGCAACAATTTTATTGTTACAAAAAGTATATACATGGAATCCAAGTTGAAATTATCACACATAAGAATTTTGGAACTTGAAATTTGTACAATTCAACGACAGTCATTTAACTGGAAAAAAGTTATAGAACAAACAAAATGAAAATTGTTTTTGAAACTAATATGAAATCAGCGGTCTAAACCTTTTTGTTTTGAATTTTTATTGAGGTAATAACAATTTTACAAAAATAATTTTGAGACCTTTTAACTTTTTTTCTGTGTTTACTTATTATTTATTTATTAAAAATTTAAATTTTGTTATATATAATTGACGTTATATTAATTGTAAATTATTTGTATGTTATTTATAGCATTGATAAGGGTCATAAATCTGATGACCGAAACGTTTGCTTATGAGTTGGAAGAATCGTAAATAAACTCGAAATCTTTGACCTACAACTGTTTATTATTTTCTGATTTAATTATAATAACGAGAAAATTATGTTTTGACCTGTGAATTTTTATATGATTTAAGTCCAACAATAAATATTGTAACAATTTATAATAATAAATAGTCACTACGTGTTACAAAAGTGAATAAACAAAAATAAAGTATTTTAGTGTAAACAATTTAATAAATCTAATATAAAAATAATAAAACAATAAATAAGTAAGTAAATAATGTTTCGACCTATTTAGTTATTGTTCAACATTCTGAATTATTTACTTTAGGATCTATTTACGGACTTATTTAATTTTTATTTTTAAATTCTCTATAAATAAACCTATATTTGTATTATCAACAATTCGAGTTTAAACTTAAATCATATAAAAACCCTAGTACAAACGAAATATATACGGCCCGTATAATTCATATTTGCTGTGTATTTTCGATAATCGCAATGTGAAATGTTAGTAGCTGCCTTTAATTGCGGAATTTTCTTCAATTTCAGTAAAACTCCGACCCTTTTGTTGTGTGCGTAAGCAAACGAGTGTGTGTACACCACTTTACATTGCTTACATACATGAAAAAAGGGGCGGAGTTTCACCGAAATCTCCATTAGACAAGACAATTTCAAAATTAAAGGAAACTACGATTATTGTAAATTATGCTATCAAAAAAGGAGTTTGAATCGCACGATATTTGAAACATACTGTGTCCTTTTTTTATACGCTTTTATTTAGCTTCACATGGTGTCATCAACATCTATTCACGCAAAATTTCGATATTTCTATCAATACTACAGACTTAGTTTCATTTATTAATTAGTTATAATTAATATTAATTATAATTGTAATTAATTACTTATTTTTTATTTTTTAGTATATTTTTAATATATTTTTTATCATATTTTTGTTGATTTTTTATTGTATTTTTTAAGCTAAATAAAAGCGTTTTTTAAAAAATTTTTTTTTATATATTTTTTTTCTAAAATTAATTCCTCTTTTTGGTAAAGTACAATCTATGCATTTATCGACATATTTTTAATAGCAATTTTTGAAGCAGATTTCTATGAGTGTAGGTACCAGTTGAACCATTTTTGTAAACGCTAATCTGAAGATGATTTCCTATTAAATGCTTAACAATGATGATAATGCATGTATATGTACGAATTTGCAGAAGAAGAAGACAGCGCGAAGCGTCTAGCTGTCGGAGGCACGGCGAACGGATCGAGAGACACGTTAATAGCGTCTCTTACATCGACAGGGTTGCTCGCATTGTGTTCCCGGCCTCTTTCGGTCTCCTTAACGTCTGCTATTGGGTGGTCTACGTCACTTATCAGGAAGAATTCAAGTGGCAAGATCCACCAATTGGATCTATGTCTCATCGTTGAAGCGCCACGGACTGCCTCGAGACACAGAACATGTGCTTGGCTTCACGAAATTAAATCAACGAAACTCGCTTATGTTTTCACCGACGATTTTTGTCAGATCAACGAAACCGACGATTTTAATCTAAGTGTACATATGTGAAATTATTTTGACAAGTGTGTTAGTTGGTTCCCCTCGCAATTGTTGGTTGTAATAAAATACCAGAACTTAGTTGTTGTTAATATCTGTTTTTTAATTATTAATTTAGGAAGGATTAACGACCATTGAACAGACTCCAGTTTGGTTGTTTTTATTTTATTAACGACGTTTCGGCACGGATTTATGCCTTCTTCAGGTCATATACGTTTTCTGTAAAAAAAAAAGAAGATTTTAATTATGGCTATAAAGTATATTTTTATGCTAATTTTACATTGCTATTTATGCTTACCTACAGTTCCATTTTTGGATTACTTGTGTGAACCAATGTGTGTTAGAATGACGACTGAGGAATCCTTCCTAAAATACCAAAATGTTTATTAAAATTATTGTTAATATTTTTGAGCATGACAAATATTGATTATAAATAAGTATAATAAGATGAGTGTTGAATACAGTTTTTATTACCACGACAGTGTATTTTATTGTACATTTTATTATGAATTTTAGTGTTCATTTGCTAGAAAATAAATGTGATTATTGATATACACATTATTACAATTTTTAAGAGAAATTTTGGGTATTTGTTTATAATAAGTTTTTAAACAGTTTTACTAATTAAATTTTTAGATATGTGACAAAGAATATATGTATAGGGGAGAGTCAGGCAGCCTCGACCAATTTCGATTTTATGTATATAGCATTCAAATAATAATTAATGATTGATTAGGATGGAAAATTGCTTTAACATGTTAATTACGAAGTTTGTATTTTATTGTTCTACAATATATGAAATAATACATCATAAAAAATTCTAGACTAGTTTAGTCAGTTCAATTAACGACGTTCAATGAAATATTCTTATAAATTTTGAAATAGTTTGTTGAAGTATATTATTTCGCTAATTACATAATCAAAAGTACATTAAAATGTAAAGTTTTCTACAGAATGATTATCGTTTATATATAAATAGGTCTACATTTTCGTAAATTAATAAATAAATAATTATTTTAGATGGCCGGAGCTATCTCAAACATTTCAACGAATGATATGCACTACTTAATTAAATCTCCATTTATTCATTTACAACAATTTTATTATATAAAAATACATATATAGATAATTTTAATGAGGTTATTAAAACATATAATGTATTATATACGTTAGTCGGGGCTACCTGATGTTCCTCTACTAATTAGTTTGTAATTTGATAATCATATGATAATTCTTATTTTTCAAATTATTATAACGATAGCTTTAATCAAGAATGTACATTGGAAAATAATCAATACCATTGAGTCACAGTTTATTACAGTATGATTTTTTGAAATTAAAAATAAATATTTGTTTAAAACATGAATTTAATTATAATAAAATTACTTATTATATAAAAATAGATATACTAAAAATTGCAAGCTTTTCAGTAAATGTTTCAAAAAAAATTCCAAATTTATGCATTTTTTAAGTATTTGATTTATTGAGTCATTAAATATAAAATTCTAAATTTGGCAAAAATAATATTTATAATTAAACATTTCATCCTAACTTTATTTCTTAAAATTTAATATAATTATTAAATTATTACAATTTGCATATAAAAATAAAATAGCGTCAAACGGGGTGAGTTTACACTTTTCCAATATTTTGTTTAATATTTATTGTAATACAAAATTGCGCTTATTACATTATCTGTGATCACTTTCTTCAACAAACAATTATTGTAAATAATATTGTATCTATCAAGTAATTATAACGAATCATTTAAATCTATATCGAGAGAAGTCGATTTTCATTATTGAGGTGAATTTGGATACCCGATAAAA
>JABFQK010000374.1:0-10520 GCA_022816885.1 Trissoscelio sp. ZL-2020
CATTTTGCCATCATTGCCACGGTCGTTTGTACGTGGCAACGATAACAGCAAATGCAGTAGTCGTGTTTTAAACTCGTTAATTATTATTCGTATATCTTTATCTCTGTATTTTTTCTGTTCCAATTTCATAAATACATTATTGCGATTAATACTATAAATAAGATAAATGTAAGCATCAAAACTTGTTATCAGTTCAAACGAAATCCGCATTATTTCTATTGTTTTGGCAAAAAGTGTGAAATTGGTCGAAGAAGCAACTAATTATTCGTCGCCTAAATTATAACTGTCAAGAGTTAGTACGCAATTCACCAAGCGTCTGCACTTTGAACTCAAATTAAGATTAATTTATCACATTTGGCCCCGGCCGCTAAAAAACTTCCAATGCCAGTCTTTTCCCTCGCGAATATTGACCTCGCATAAAGTATTCCTAAGCTAATGCTCATACCACGAATCGCCAGCATATCGGACAACGTTCTAATTTACATCTTTCAGTACAACTTTAAATGATCATCCAGCTCGATGGATATCGACAAAAAATGATTTGATATGTTCCAACATTGTGCTTTATTTTCTAAGCGATGGTGTACTTTACTGATTTGGCGTCGATAAGTCTCAGATTCTGAATGCCTTGAACTTTCGTAAATACACTGCGAGGAGGAATGATTACTTAAAGTTGCGCGAGATAAGAGCATCTTGCAGCGGCATGTCTGGTTGTGATACTGGCGCGAGTTGTACCAACCGTAATTTATTAGCACAACGCAGATATTCACAGTCGATTTTACTTGTTCCAATATTTTATTTCGATCCATTTCAAAAAGCAAAAGAGACTTCCCGTGACGTTATTAAGAAACCAGTCTAACTTTGGACTTCATCTAAAAGTATGCATCCAAGTATATAACATAAGAGGAATGAAAATAATCGTGCTCGTTTGTGCGACTCATATATCTGTATCAGCGGCGGACGTTTTTTATTCTTTTTTTTTTTTCAAAATAAATCGCACCAAAAATTGTTTTGACAAATTGACAGATATGAAATTAAAGGTTAAGTCGAAGATCTATTTATCATTTCACTTTCTTCAATTATAAAGTGCAATTCGAAGGCGGTATAATCGCGTAATCGATAAATAAGAATGAAGTCATTTTCCGTCTGTCAAAAACCTCATTCTCACTACCAGCGTACTTGGACTACGAGACATACAAAGTTTGCGATAACCCAGCGTCCCGACCTCAACCGATATGCTCTTATCGTTCAAATTCCACTCTTTTTTCTGCGTCTAGCTCCTATTCCGAATTCGCAACACTCAGCAGTTGTGGCACAAAGGTTTAATGTCTATTTTTATTATTCTATTTTACATAAAGTCGTCGTCACTCTGAGATTATCTTTCTTTTTAATTACTCCGTTGGCGTTATAATATTATAAATTATTCATGATTTGTTTTGAGTTAAATACAAGCTAGGAAAAATCATATTAATTTCAAATGTAATTGATTTGTATGAGAATTTGATAAACGATTTATTTACATGCGTATGAATATTGATTTGTAGTTAATAAAATTGCAATTAGTAAGATTTTCGTGTAAATAAGTGTTTAATAATGATTAAATCACGTTAAACAAATATTTTCACTATGTCAGTAAAATCTGATAAATAATTGATTGCTTATTAATTGTTGGAAGATAAATTATTTTGTTATTTTTGTTTCAATCTACACATTAAAAGTCAATTATTCTTTTGGTTTGGTACAATGAAGACTGTTTGCTCGTGTTTGAGCAATTAATTAATCAATAAATATTTTTAATGCACTTCAACTCCAGCAACTTGCGTAAGACAGAAAAACTATTCACTGTAAGTGTCAGATACAAAAATTTATGAACATTGAACAGCGATTCTTCTTCCAAACATTTTCCTTTGAATGAATGAAAATGTGAATAATTGACTAGCATCACCTTATAATTAAGTCGTAGTGTTATAAGACATATAAAGACTTCTTACGCACAACTGTTTTATAATCTACCTGAAAAAATTAACATTATACTTATTTGAAAAATTGTAGAGTAAATTCTATTGATAGATTCTTTTTTCACAAAAGTTTTTTTCAAAAAACTTTTAAGGTAAATTTTTATCATTCTGAACACATTTTATAAAATTAATTACAATTTTTCATTGCCAATTGAAAAAATGGATAGCTTACATTATCATTGCATATGAAATATAATCCTACGTATATTCAATCTAGTTTAATTAATTGACTTTTTTCTAGTTGTTAATTAAAATATTGTATACACTTTCTTACAAACAAAATATACTATTTAGCAATTAATTTTTCTTATTAACAATGTATTGGATATTATTTGCTTTCAATAAATTTTTATATACTTTTTAATTGAAATATTATATACAATTTTATTATATCAAGAAACAATTTTAATTGGTATAAACTGCAACATGAAATTTCCAAAAATTCGATTTATAATAAACAAAATCGCAACTAAAGTTTGATAGACATTGTTGATAACGCCTCTAATCAGATAACTATGCAGTGTTATGCGGCAATTGGTAAGACAAAGACAATGAGATCCTACAGTAAATTAAATTCAAACACTGCATAAAACATGCTTAACCACGAGGAAAAGTTCACCGATAAGCATCAAGCAGATAAACTTATATTTCTTGCATTTCGCAAATTATAACTCTTCGAAGTGTGAATCCAATGTGATAAAAAGTGTGAAACAGTTCGCGGAAAAGCCAGGCTCGGTTAAATGAGGGCAATTTTGCTGAAGAAAATCGACGATAGCTTCGCAAGTGTTTCCCGAGTTCGCGTGCTGGCGACGCATAGGTATAGAGGCCTTCTGCGTATAAATTCTAAGAAAATGCATGTCTTTGTTTGCGGATAGCAGAGCGATCGTCGGAGAACCTTCTCGGGTGTTTTCAATTCTGCTTTCGTTCGCTCGACCTTGAGTCTGAAGAATCGCATCATCGTGATTTTCGAAACACTAATAACGACAGGTGCCGTCCTCTTCGTCACCTTTGGAACACCGATGATCGGCCTGGGAACCACTATGCGTCGTGCGATGACTTTTTTGTTTCATTCAAGTTCGAGCCAAGTCGAGCGATTTATATTCAGGAGCTTGTCTCTTCGAGCAATAGCTCCGTCTAAACTATAATTAAACCGGTGCGTTCAACCGCGCTTACGCAATTTATCGAGCCGTGCCTAATTGCGCTCCTTCGCGCCAGAAAAATGGGCGTCGTTCATTGCCAGCGAATTCAGCACTTGTTACTTGCTCGCCACGTTCAGTTTTACGATCGTTTCATTGTTATCAATTACTTTGCGGTAATTAATAAAGGAAGCACATGGCCTGTATGTATTGGTGATTGATGTTTAATTGACTTTGGTTTATTTTTCTGTATACATGGTATTAAGTAATTGAAAAAAACAACGACGAGGTTTTCGCAGAACGTAAATCAGTTTTTGCAATGGCGTTTTGAATTTATATTGAACGTTTCATAATGAACTGTTTATTTTACAGGGATCGATGAGGTGCATTAAAAGTTAATTTGAATGTTTAACTATAGGGACTTATTTATGAGTGTAGTGTGTTGCGCAAAAGCTTGACGATGTAACTTGTTTTTAATGAAATATTTTATTTTTGTCGTTAAATATATTTTTATTGCATCTTGTTATGTATGTAATATTACATTTTATTTGCAGAATTCATATTACATTACGAGATATGGAAAATTAAATTTATTTTCAATTGATCTACATTTGTCGATTTTTAAGTCTGTTATTTATGAATTGCTATATATATATATATGAAATCATAATGGAAATTGTTAATAAATTTTTTTACTTTGACTTGTTCATATATTTATACTTAGGGGAAGAGCGAGTAAAATGGGAAGTATTGTCTAAATCGGGCGCTCCCTTTTATTTAAACGAAGTGCCTGTTTAATTATCTATTTCTTCAATATACAGAAATAATGTTGTACACAAGAACGATTATTTATTATGTTTTAAACAATAGTATTTATATAAGTTTTTTAATTTAGCTTCTTCAAAGTGTAATAGTTGTCCACTAGATATAAAATAAAATAGTTACATTAATTAATTTAAACGCTAAAGTAACTATGTGCATTGAAATAATAACGTTTACTTTATATAATGAAATTTTTTTTCAATGTATAACATTTTATTAATTAATAAATGTATAAAATATTCGAAATGACACTAGCGGGTAAAACGGGTATCAGTTTTTAAATTAATTTTTACATATGAAAAAATACTTACTGAATATAAATAATTATATATTCCCATTCTACAATTTAATATTCACTTCATTAATGATAATAATGATTGTGACGTCATTGTCACTTCTTGTATTTCGCTCTCGAGGTGATCTAGCTATCAGTAAAATTGTACATTTAAATTAGAACTTTTTGTACTAAATATTTATTTAAAATTATTCCATTAACTGATAAATTTTGAAAAATATTAATTTTGATTAAATGACCATTAAAACTATCAAACAATCCTAGTAAAAATGGAACATATATGAAAAAACATTAAAACACATATGAACCATATATGGAATCAAGAAAAGATATATGTGCCATATATGGATCATATATGTTCTTAATAAACATATATGATATGTCCTTATTCATATATGGATTATCGAATCAATATACCATTTCATATATGGAATAATTCATATATAAATAATGACATGTTGTTTTCCATATATGGAACATTTCATTTCACTTTCATAATCATATATGAAATATTCGTGTTTTCTTACAAACTTATATGGCTCATATATGTTTTCTTAGTTTCATATATAGTACATATATGTTTTCTTGGTTCCATATATGGGCCATATATGTTTTTCCATTTCCATTTTTACTAGGGAAATATAATCCAAATTTAATTTTCAGTTAAAAACTGGAGTAGCAGAAATTTTTGCACAGAAATAGTCAAGGATAGGAAATAGGAGTTCACAACTGGTGTAAAAGTAGCAGTTATGTTTTGACAGTAATGCATAATAAATATTTTTGGTAAATCAATTTTAAATTTAATCTTTTTCCTGTGCACTCCACAGCAGACTTGAAAACATAACTTTTTTAGGAGAAGCAGTTACCACAAAAGGATATTCTGATAATATACCAGGAATATTGTGTGTTATAGGGGGCAAAATCTAAATATATAATTGAAGAAACCGAATTTTGTGAAAATTTGTTGAAATGACATAAAAGAGAAAATTGGCGAATCAAAACCAGTGGAATTATTTTTATTTGATAAATTTGAAACAAATAAAATTATGCAGTGAATATTAAAATATAATCACAACATTTGTTAATATATTTTAAGTCTTTTATTTTGCAACTTATACAATTTAAAATGAACATTGTAATTCAAATTCATTAAAGTAATTATAAATATGAAAATAAATTAAAATTATTAAATTAATGTTAATAATTTTTTTTTAATGTGTATATATTGTATATATGTATACATTATAATATATTTATATTATAATTTTATTATAATAATTGTCAAGTTTTATTAAAATAACAAAAATGACTGAAGAAAAAAAGCCAGTTACAAAGGAATATAAATTAGAGCCGGAATCTGAATTACGTTTCGAATTAGAAACGAAAAATGAGAAGGTTATCCTGGAGGTAAACACTTATTTCAATTATTTCTAAATTATAAATTGTTTATTGTATTGTAAATTTAGAATTTTTTATATACAGTTGTATATACAATGATTTTTTTTTATTATTTTGATTTAAGTAAGTTAGGTTATGTTTTAAAAATATAAAGATTGTAAAATTTTTAATTTTTTATTTATTTAATTAATTAAATAAATTATAATAACAAACGTAATAAATATTTGTATAGTTTAACAATTATAAACATAATTCTTAAAAGTTGAATATTAAAAACCCCGTAGAGCACAAAACATAAACATAGGTGAAAAACACGTGGTTTATACGTCTACACGTGGTTTATTTAAATATATTTTTGAATAGTCACTTCCTTTATTTTTATTATATCATGGAATCCATATATGTCGGGCTTAGTTTATTTAAAGTTAGCAAAATTACTTTCGGTCTTAATTTCCTAGCGGTAATTTTTTCACAACAATATACAGACAAAATACAACAATTTTTGTTACATTTTTCAAGTCAATTATTATACTTTTCCATGCTAAATTTAAATACAATATATATATCTAAATAAACAGAAACTAATCCAAAATTAATTTTCAGTTAAAAAGTGGAGCAGCAGAAATTTTCGGCACAGAATTAGTCAAGGGTAAAAAATACGAGTTCACCACTGGTGCAAAAGTAGCAGTTTTTTCCTGGCAGGAATGCACCCTAGAATTAACAGGCAAAACCGACGTTAGTTATGTCGCAAAGGAAACCTCAATGGGAATTTACTTAAATTGCCACGCAGCTCTAGAGGAACTACGCGATGAAGCCGAGAAAAACGAATCCAAAAAAGGCCCTATCACCATGGTGGTTGGACCTTGTGACGTTGGCAAATCCACTTTATGTCGTATTATATTAAATTATGCGGTTCGAATGGGCAGACGACCTATTTTCGTAGATTTAGACGTAGGTCAAGGACACATCGCCATTCCTGGAACTGTAGGCGCTTTGTTAGTGGAAAGACCTTCAAGTGTCGTCGAAGGATTTAGTCAACAAGCCCCTCTAGTGTTCCATTTTGGCAACAAAGCTCCTGATATGAATTTAGCTTTGTATCGAGTTTTAATCAGCAGACTGGCAGAAGTTTGTGCTGATAGATTGCAAGCAAATAAAAAGGCCAAATGTTCAGGAATTGTAATAAACACCTGCGGTTGGGTGAAGGCTGATGGATACAAAATTTTGACCCACGCAGCTCAGGCCTTTGAAGTTGACGCCATTTTGGTTCTTGGTCAGGAACGACTGTTTAATGATTTGCAACGAGATATGCCCGATTTTGTTAAGGTGGTGTACGTTCCAAAAAGTGGTGGCGTTGTTGAGAGAAGTGTTGCCCAACGTACAGAAGCAAGAGATATGAGGGTGAGGGAATACTTTTATGGGTCTAGAACGCCGTTGTATCCCCACAGTTTTGATGTTAAATGGAGCGAAGCTAGAATATTTAAAATTGGAGCAACCAAACTGCCGGTAACTTGTATGCCTCTGGGAATGACTTCGGAAGATAATATGACGAAGCTGGTTCCAGTTACACCAAGTCCCAGTTTACTTCATCATTTGCTATCTGTTTCTTTCGCGGATTCGCCTGAGGACGACGTGGTGCAAACTAATGTCGCTGGATTTGTTTGTGTGTAAGTATAATAAATGTTTTCATTTTTAAAATGTTTTTAAATTTAGAGAAAAAGTTCAGGCAGGACCATCATGAAAAAATTATTTTATTAAATTAATATTAAATTTTTATGTATTTTTATAATTACAAGTGTTTTTATACTATTAATTTAATTTTAAATATTAATTGTTGTAAATAAATTAATAATATTGTTTTTTTAATTTTTTGTTTATGTGTATAAACTTGGAAAAATAATAAACTATTTAAATTTAAAGCAGATCTTTATTAAATTTGTGTTTATAATTTTGTTTTGTTATATAAGTTTTTTAACGATTAAAATCTTAATGTTAATAATATTTTTATCGTTTATTAATTATAATTTAATAGAATAGTCAGAATTTAATAAAATGTTAATGTAACATTCCTTACGTTATGAGCTTCAATCTACAACTCAAGATATTCAATCTAAATATATGATTGAAATGCATGGATATTATATCTATATATATATATATCAGATTTTCAATTTCATTATATTTTCACGAGATCGACTTTATGATGGTCCTATTTTAAATAATCAGTATTCTTTATTGAAAAAAATGTTATTAATGTTTTATTTTTTACTTGTTGCAGGACAAACGTTGATGTGGAGAGACAAACATTTACAGTTTTGAGTCCACAGCCCAGACCACTGCCGAATACAATACTTATAATGTCCGATGTTCAATTTATGGATAGTAATTAAGTAAATTTTATGTTCCGCGATTCGTTCAAATATTTTAATATGATAAATTAATGTTTACAAAAAATATATTACTTTTTAATATATAAAGAAAATGAACATTTAAACAAAATAATACAAAATTGTTTACTTAGAATATGCACGAAATATTTAAGTTTACAAAATACAAATTTTTATATTAGATTAAGTAACATTTAAATTTTCTTCTGACTATTTAATGTAATTGTCTGGTATTAAGAATTATAAAGCATTTTGAGGTAAGCTTACCTCAAACGGATTATGTACTTACTTTAAGATAGTTTTTGTACGGTTTTAATAATATGTTTTAAATGAAAATTGTACAAATGTATATATTGCAATATAAAAACAAATAAAAATAATAAAAGATATATGAGTGAGTACAAAATTTTTTTAAAAAATGCAAAATCAGTGAATTTTTTTGCTGATTTTTGTCCCCTGAAAGTATTCATAACAGTAAAACTTAAGCTTGCGTTAAAAAATTTCTATCATGTATTTATTAAACATATTTTGGATTCTATTATATAAAGAATAAATATTTTATTTAATCGTTTCAGTTTTGCAATTCAGTCATCTTATTTTTGGTCTTTAATTATTTGCGAAAAAATTATTTTACACTTAAAAAATAAATATAGTATTAATATTTTTCACGTTATATGCATCTTCAGTTTTTTATTTTAATAAATATTAATAATAATTTAAATCCTATACTTTAATAATTAATTAAAATAAGTACTCTAGTCACCGTCTGGCAATTTGGGCACCTGCTAACTATTAATAAGTAAGTACATATTATCTATATTATTACTAATAAATGTTTATAATTTATGTAATTAATAAAGAAGAGATTGCATTTTGTTTATTATTAATATATAAAACGAGAAATAAATTGTGTAAATATTAGAAAAATAAACTTAATCTAAAAGTTGTAATTATTTGACAATTATTTGTAAAATTAAGTGCATAATAATTCAAACTATTATTATTATATATTACTTTTTATAAATATTAGTACCGTTTTGATTAGATTTAAATGACAATATAAATATTTAATTACAAAATAAAAAAATAAATTAAATATTTTTTAATTACAAAATTGCTATTGTTCCCTTCCGGACCAGAAAAAACGATAATCGTCCAAAGATCATCGTAACATCGTCCTAACATTGTCCAAGCAACATTCACTTGAATTATCACATAGAATTTAGTGAAATTTTGCATAAAAATACGAAAAAATTTATGCAAATAAAAATTATTATTGTTTTGTTAATAAACACGCATATTTATTTATTATTGTTTATATTTTAATTTCAAATTTTTAAATTCATATATAATATATTGAATTTACAGTATTTTAAGAATCACATAGAGAGTTATTATTAGATCTACTATTAGTATCAACTTTGATTATTTATAAAGTTGCAAGACAAATTTTTTTCACGGAAATTTTACGGATGAAAAACGGCAATTAATGATATAGTTTTCAAGTAGTTTTCAAAATTTTGCCCTGCTAGCTTAACAGACCTCATGAAGACAGAAATCCGAAAATGTTATAACATTGATTATTAAAAATTAAAGCATTTCGAACACTTTTACATTATATCATTTATTTTTAATGTTCAAATTTTTACATCAAATTCGTATCTCGCAACTAAAAAACCATAAATTACGTCAGATGGTTTGGGAGGAATATAGGGAGTTTTCAAAATTTTATGGTATTTAACGAAGTACAGGGATTGGGATAACAGATCAATCTTACGTAATAAAATTTTCGGTAATGAGACATTATGAAATATTTTGTGTGGTTGAAAACGAAGAAATAAAAAAATTTTAATGGATGGGCAGGGAAAAAGTTGATCAAAAAACTTTAGCAGATATATTTATACAATTTAATTATTCATATATTATTCCGCATTTTTTTACAATTCAAGACAAACTACTTTCATATTTACAAACAAATTATAAGTGTCAAATTATGATAATTTAAATAGTCATTTAGCACATATAATTTTTTTAGAAAAACAATTCTGAACCTGTTATTATTATTAAGCTAACTAAAAATTTAATGAATAATCCTCGAAGTTTCAAATAAGGACTTGAATTATAATTTAAGATGTTTCCAGTAATTACAATGATAAATTTTTATAATAAAACTAATTAATTAATAAATTTAGTTTTAGTACTAATATAAATAAAGACCAATAATAAATATCGTCAAGATCTAATAATAACACTCTAGGTGATTCTTATAAAATACTGTAAATTCAATATATTATACAGGGTGTCCCAAAAGTCCCGGGACGGTCAAATATCTCGCGAAATCTACATCGGATCGAAATATTGAAAAACACGTGTTCGATATTTTTCAAAAATCTATCGAATGACACAAACACGACCCCCTACCCCCACCCCCCCGGGGGTGGGGCAGGGGGCAACTTTGAAACCTTAA
>JABFQK010000375.1:0-10522 GCA_022816885.1 Trissoscelio sp. ZL-2020
AAGCAGTCAGTCTGCTTCGGAGAGTCTGCCGGATACTTTGTCCGCTCAGCTCGCTCCTTCACAAGGCAGTTTGCCTTAAAGGCCGACAGACTCATTTCGCGTTGCGCCGTATTATATGCATTATACCTGTTAACTTGATTTTCTCTTTAAAATATTGTAATTTAATTTCATAATTATTATTTTATAATTTTACCTTTGTAATTAATTTGGAGTTTGCAAAATAACAAATCTTGTAATTTATCTTTGCAAAAACTGTCAGTGTTATGACTTTTTTTTTGTGACCTACCAAATAAAAGTAACAAAATAAAAGATCATTAGAAGGCTTAATTTAAATCAAAACTAGAAATACAGTCCACAAGTAATTGAATCTACATCTATTTAAATAATTTTATTTAAAGTTCAATTTATTTAATTTATTTGTTTTATTGGAATTAAATTCATTTATTATTTTATTATAATTTATATAAATTAATTCCGATTTATTCTTAGTTTTTCATGAACAACAATTATGAACTTGAACTTAATCAGATAAATTTATTTAATTTAATCTGGTTCTTTATTTCAATAAAAAAATTTAAATAACAATTATAATTTCACTACTAACGTGAAACAATAACGGAACACGGTTTTAAACTGGAACTTAACATAACTCCGGGTTAGGTTAACCTAACCTATCTATTATCTAATTCAGGGGATGGGATCATGGTAGGAGAAATGTGACCACGATTTTCAGCGCCATCTGGCGTTCGGTGGAAAGAAGTAAATAGCAAAATTTTGATTGCCGGTGAAAAAGAACAAATATTGACATAAAATTCAATTGAATTTTATTTGACAGGTATTCCAGGACTTTAGGTATATTTCTTTTACCTTCGCGACGTTAGCTATTGTGATTAAATTGTGATTAGTGTTATATTATTGAATAAAATATGTTGTAAATAAGGTATGTATAATATTTTTATAAAATTATTATACTATTTGATATGATGAAGTGTAATCATATTGCATTTCATGTTATATTAAATAATTTTCATTAAATTATTAACAGTTGTAAAATTTGTTTACATTGCTTAAAAACAATAATATACAATTAAATATACATAAAACATATTTAATGAAATTATGAACGGAGCAGTGTCTAAAGATTTTCAATTAAAATTTTACGAAAAATAATTTGCGTTGATGTTTACGAAATTATAAATATTATTTATATTTAAGTAATTAATATTTACAAGAATATTATAATTATTAGATAAATATATTACATAAATGTATTATTATTACAGAAACAAAATGGGTAAGCTATACTGCTGTGTTCCGAATTGTCTGAGCCAAAACCAAAAAACCCACAAATTTCCGTCCAACGAGCAGTTATTAGGATTTTGGTTGGATAGGATCAAGAATCCAGAAATTACTGCTCAAAATCTTATAAAGAAAAGAGTTTGCGATGATCATTTTCATGCATCGTGCATTCAGCCGGGATCATCGCGATTAAGGCTGAATGCGATTCCTTCACAAAATCTTCCGTGTAAGTTGAAAATATAAAACAATTATTAATTTAGCTGAAAATGGTGTTGAATATACTTATACTGTTATTCATAAAATTTAGCATTTAATGAAGAAGCAACGGAAGCTAATTCGATCGCCTATTCATTAATCGAGCAAGATGAACATCTCCTAGGAAAATCAAAAAATAAGACAAACAATCACGCAATAAGTCCGTAAGTAAATACATTTTTATTATTCAGTGACAAAAATAACCATTTTTGTGCTAGGGAGATATACAGAAGTCGCCTTATACATCCGCTTTATCAACAATATCTTTTGCACAATTGAAAGTGAACGAAAATCCCAACTTCGACTCCCTCGCCTGCGGCTCAGAATGTAAACTTTTTTTTTACTATGTGCTTAAGCATCATATATAAAAATTGTATGTATATTATATAGTATATTTTGCAACAAGGGAAGTAAAAACGAAAATGCTCGTTGGGGTTTTCATTTATTAGTCATGTTGCAAACGATATATTTTGGTATGGCGAAATCAAAAGGGCCTTTTTTATCAATTTCTCGACAGAAAAATGGCAACTTTTGTCCCCGAGTTGTAAATAAATTATAGCTAAAAATATATTTCTTTACATACATAAATATGCAGATAATTTACAAATGAAATTTGAATAATATAATATGAAAAAATAAGATGTTTTGATTTATTGTAAGCTTGTATGCATGTTTATATGAATGAACAATTATATGTAAGTACAAGTTATATAATGTATATAAAATTTAAGTATTAATTATTAAAATTTTGTACAGTTTTCTAAAATAATAAAAAAAGAGGATTATTGTAGTAATCGACCAAGGATAACTAAATACCGAGGATTACATGAAATGAAAAATTACATACACATGAGGAAATAAAAAAATTTGGGAAAAAATCAAGAATAGTACTGATTTAATTATCACTATTATTCATATCCCCATAAAAATGTGTAAGTGTGGTGGAGGAATAATAAATAATAAGTAAATAAAGCATGTTTAGAAAATAGATGCAATAAGTAATTTTTTTCATTAAGCAATTAACGATATTAATAAATAATTGATGCATGCATTTTTATTAAAAATAAACAACACATAGTATTAATTCATTTTTATTTTTTAATGTTATATTTGAGTAGAAATATATACTTCATAGACTTATTATTCAGTGTATAGAAATGGATGTATATAAAGTAATCTAAAATTCACATTTCAATACTATATATATGTACATATAATATAAATCAATACACTATACTTTCAACAAATATATATTTGATTTTATTCGTAACAAAAGGTAAACATCCAAGTTAATATTTTTTGATGAACCACTATTTAATTATTTGTAGTAATTTTTTCTTATTTCTGTATATAATGATTCATAAATATCATTGTAATATTTATATTAAAAATAATGAGTATTTTTTAAAGTAATTAAAATAATGGAAAACAAATTTCATTCATTTCTCAATTATTCTCAATTGATTTCATCGTATTTATCTATTTACTCGTACTTTCTAATAGCAATCTGATTAACGTGTGCATGTCGAGATCTCGCTTGTTTGTATATTTCACATACATTTACAAATTTGGAAAAACATCAAGTGACTGTTTGGTGATTCATAGTCAATTATCATTTGAGTAGTTCGCCGGAAAATTGCTTGAGCATACCTCATTTTTAAACGAATTGACAGAAAAGTCGATATTCATTTAAAAATCCAGTAGATCCAAGGGATTTTTTGGTGAGAGGCTCATCTAATAATACAATAACATAGCTAGAATTACTTGAAAAGAGTTCATTATCTTCTCCATGTAAGCTAATGTTTAGCTGCAATGAGGACATTGAAATAAAGTTAAATATTCTACTTATTTTTATAGGACAATTCAAGGCGATACAGAAGTTTTGCCAGAAGCTGACCTCAGGTTTAACTCCAGCGCAGTGCAAAGAAGCTACGGTAATTATGAACGTACTTTTTAATACGAATTTTTTTATATATTTCTATATTCAAGTGTATAAATTACATCCCTATCTATAAAACTAAATTAAATGGAAACGTAATATTACAAATGTTTTTTTTACAATTTAGTACAATTAGTATTTTACAAGTATGTAGGATTTTAACAATGTACATTATAATGCTGTAGTAAACCGAAATTATGTAAAATTTTCAGGTAGAAAAAGGAGTCGAGAAACAATTGCGGATAATAATAATTGCTCTGGAATAGAAGAAAAACGAAGGAAAATTATTCGTATGTTGTATAAATCATGCTATCATTTCATTACTTATCACGTTTATTTTCTTTCAATCTGAAATATATATCCAGTAATAATTACGAAGGCGAATATATCTTTGAAATTTATTTTTTACTTAACGAAAATAAGTTGGGTAATACTCGTGTGGCTCAGATATGACCTAAATGATATTGAAATCCAGAATGTAAATATTTTAAGATTTGTTCTCGCGTCTCATATCTATAATATTTATTTATGTTACAGAATCTTGTCATACTACTCAGGACGAGGATTTCATGACCAGTAACAGAAATCGTAAGTTATTATAATTAATCGAGTATCATGTGACATTAAGTCATTTTAATATTTAATTTACATATGTGATGTTTAAGTTATAATTTCATGTTACAGTCACTCATGATAGTATCTTGGAAGGGAGTTTGACAACTGAAAACCAAAGCCGTAAGTTATAAAATTATTGGAGTTTTATGCAACAATATTGTTTTCAAATATTTACCTTTTAATATATGATAATAATGTTTATTCATTTCATGTTAACAGAAACGTATGACACTACCGTGGAAGAGAACTCGACAATTGATGGTAGAAACCGTAAGTTATAAATAATGAATTGAGTTTTTCATACTACTTTAATATTTTAAAATGTTTACCTTTTATGTGTCAAAATTAATTTCTATTTACTTTATACTATAGAAACTTGCGATACTACTTTGGAAGGGAGTGTTCGAACTGGAAACAAAAGTCGTGAGTTTAAAATTTTTTAGAGTTCAACGTATGTAACGTTTAGTGTAGAATAAATCTACATATTCATTTATGTTTCTACAGGATCAAGCATATTACACAAAGTTGGCTGCACTCGCGAATCAGATTTGACGCCGAAATGTAAAATTTTATTTCAAGAGTGCAAAACTTTACGTAGGAACGTTCTTAATAGCCGCCGAGCAGTAAAGTCTCTGAAGGGGCGCTTGAAGCTGGCTAAGGAATTTTCAAAATCATCTACGTTAGAAAAAATGATGAAAGATTTAAATGAAGTAAGTGATATTGTATTTCAATTTTTTATTTTTTATTGCAAAACAGCAAATTTTAATGAACACTGAGAAAATAAAATAGTAAGAAAAACAATGTGCATAGTAATTATTACTATACACATAGCAATGCGATTACTATTTCATATAATAATTAATGTAGCCAATCATAAGGGGATTTGACGGTCTGTCCATCAATCCTGGCAGTTATTTTTTTACTTTTTCATATAGTAACGATGTTACTATTTCATTCTCTCAATGCATATACACGGTCCAGAACCAAAGATATGTAATTCCAAAAATTGATATATCAATTTCCAGCAAAGTAGCATTTTATATTGCTACGGTGTATACACTTACACAAATTTACTTTTCGATTCACGTAGAATTTACACATAAAAAGTAGGCTTATAAAAAAATACTAATAGAAGTTCAACGTTTCGACAAAAGCGCATAGAAATATGTACAAATTATTAGGACTAACATTTAATCTTATTTTATTAATTTAATAGTCAATATTATTTCTTTTACAGCTCATATACATATATATTTGTATTTTGAAGATTAACAGTATTTCTTTGTTACAGGATGCGTATAATTTTATAACAAGCCAACTTCGGAACAGTAGTCGTTCGCCAAAAGGAAGAACATATTCCCTAGACGATAAAATATTCGCTCTAGCACTCTACAAACAATCACCAAAAGCATACCGACTGTTAGCCAGCATCTTTTGTCTTCCATCTAGGAAAACAATTTATTCGTTGTTGAAAAATGTTTCCTTATCAACAGGAATTAATATTGAACTTATGAACCACATTCGGAATACTGTTCAGCGAATGAAAAAAAAAGACAGAAAGTGTTGTCTTTCATTTGATGAAATGGTGTTAGACGTTGGTCTGCAGTACAGTGAAAGTGAAGATAAGGTGTATGGTTTCGAAGACATCGGTAATGTTCGAAATTTGAAGTATGCCGATAAAACCATGGTGTTCATGGTGCGGGGCATATATTCAGATTGGAAGCAACCTGTCGCCTTCTGCTTCACTGATAAAGGTGCAAATGCTCTCCAAATCAAAAGCTTGCTGAAGGAAGTGATTTCTGCCTTGCAAGAAACTGGGTTGGACATATTAGCAACAGTGTGCGATCAAGGACCTGCGAATGCTAGTGCAATTTATCAGTTAATTTCGGAGACACGAGAAGTATTTGTACGGAAAGGAGAAGATTGTCCCTATAAAGTTTTTGTTGTAGGTGAAAAAGAAATAGTTCCCCTTTTCGACGCGCCGCATTTGCTCAAAGGATTGAGAAATAATCTTCTCACAAAAGATTGCGTTTACTCGTTTCGAAATGAGCAGCAAACAGCTTCCTGGAAAGATATAATCTCCTTTTATGAGTATGATCAGGCACGTGATACGGACTTAAGAAGCTGCCCAAAATTAACTGATGAACACATATATTCACGAAAAATGAAAAAGATGAAAGTTTCCAATGCTGCACAAGTTTTCAGCAGGAGTGTCTCTAGTTGCATGTCTTTAGTTGCCGGTTAGTAAAAACTGTGACAAAAAGGTCCTATAAAAAACGATATAACTCATATTAGAAACAAACCACATTAAATCATACTTTTTAATCATACTAACAAAATTATGTTATTAAGGCTTACTATACTATTATACTTAGCAGTATTATTGTTAAATTAAAATTATCTCAAATATTTACCTAGAAAATTATTACAAAACTAAAAAAAGTATAGATATAACGTATATACTTTAGTCATAAGCATATTTTTATTCAATCTATCCTGCTATAGTGTTTCTTTGTACATTTCTTAATTTGTAATGATTTCTATTTCGTGTATATTTACATTTAATTGCAGGAACTGTTGACCATAATGGTAGAGAAATTTTGCCACAAAAGGCGAGAGGGACTTCAAGATTATTGTCTTTAATCAACAACTTGTTTGACAGCGTTAACGGTTCATCGACGGAAAATAAAGAAGTTCCGCTACGATCAGCACTAACAGAGAAGTCGAAGCACTTAGATTTTTGGAACCACGCAGTTCCAATATTAAACAGCATTCGTTTTGTTACTTCAAGTCGGGAACAAGCTATTCCTCCTACTGTGAAAAATTGGATTTTAACTATTAATAACATAAGATATTTATGGGGGAAATTAAAACAACAGGGTGCAAAATATTTGTCACTGAATCGTCTCAACCAAGATCCACTCGAAAACTTTTTTGGCTGCATCAGATCTCATGGATACCGTAACAACATGCCAACTGTAAAGTCATTTACTGATTCGTATAAGACATTGTTATTAAATAATTTATCATCTGTAACTTCTTCGAAGACAAACTGTATCGATGACCATTGTCAGCCATTATTATCGGATTTAAAATCATTTATAAATGAATTTAGAGTACATAATAAAAACGGCGAAGCAGAAAGTGCCAACATTTCTACTATTAAAATGACAAATTTTATTTTAAGTGCGAATCAAATGCAGTTTCAATCAATTGTTCTCCGACAAGTACTACGCAAGTTGAAACAAAAATATTGCAAATGTTCTTCGTGTATATCAATTATATATACAAGAAAAGAAGGAATGGTTGCGAAACTTGAATTTATAGATTTAATATCTCAAATTATTACAGTTTTCCTAAGGAATATTGGAAAACTTGTTCATAAAGTAAATTTAATGAAGAACATGGTGGCTTGCGTTAAGCAAAATGTTAAATTTCATTGTTTGTATAAGAATAGATACTGTTATCACGATTTGCAAAATGATGTCATCAGGTTTACTGTAAAATGCAAAATTGATAATTTGTGTGAGTGTGTAAATCGAATTTTGCACGGCAAATTAAAACCTAAATCATCAAGTATTATTTTTAAAACTGCAGAAGATAAATCCAATAGGAGAAGTTTTAAGTAAATTCATTTAAAACTTGAGTTATTTTAAATGAATTTGCTTAAAAGAAGTGTAATATATAAAATGTAACTATAGTTATTAATATCTAGCGCTCTCCGTTGTAATTTTGCTTCGTCTTATATTACAAAATTTATAATTTAAATAAAATTTTATAAATAACATGTACATTATTATTTATTAAATATTTCATACATTTGTTAATATCTATTAAATATTTCATGATTCAATTTCTTACTTTGCAGCTTCATTATTATTCACTTTCTCTAAATAAATTATTCAATTATATTTGTCAACATTAATATTCACATCATTAAGCAGTCCTAAAAAATATATCTAATCACTCTATATATAATTTATTAAATATAATATTTGTTACATTTTTTCATAATTTAATTTTAATTATTAATAATAATAGTTATTATTATTAATAAATAATAATCAATTATTCTTTATTATTAATTATAATAACAATCTGAGCTCTTTGATAATAATTAATTTTTATTATTATTAATAATAAAAAAAATTGATTATAATTTATTAATAATAATAATAATTATAATATATAATCCAAAACATATATATATATTTATTAATTGTAACTTGAAAATTCATTAATTCATAATTTGCACCCATTAAATGCACATGTCATTCATTTATCCTAATTTGGCTATATAGTTTTTCCACCGAACGCTAGATGGCGCTGAAAATCGTGATCACATTTCTTCTACTATGATCCCATCCCCTGATCTAATTCACGGTCTAATTAGATAATAGAACACGCGTTTCATAATTTCGACTACGAGTTAGGTTAATGCGACGTGGAAAACGCTATAAATGTAATTCTTTTGTGGTGTTGTGCTACTCAGGTCACTTAAAAGTTAATATTAATCTCGACTTAGCTGTTTCGAGTACAATGTATAGAAAAAAATTTATCTTTATTCTCGTAACACTATTAGCAGTAATTTCGGTTTTATTAGTATGTGTTTCAGAAGTGAAACATGACTACACTGAAGGAAAAAGAACACACAGTGACATACTGATCTGGGAAACAACTTTGAAATATCCGGCTACTGCTCACCATATCTACTACGCTCTTCGTAAATATTCTATGTCTCTAAAAGAAACAGAAGGCAAAATCACTAGGATTGAAATAACTGATCAAGTAAAAAATGGTAAAGGCGCTTTTGTTAAAAACGTTGAAGGAGGTTTGGATCGTGCAACTATGACTATTTTATTCTCAGGACAACTAAATTCCGAAGTTCACCACAAAATTTCTATATTTGGTCGCATTCATTCAAACGCGAAACTTAGCTCTATCGCTGAAAAAATAAAATCAGTGGAGTCGCAAACAACAGATTTATTAGAACGGACTGAGGTGCCAGGTCTAGGTGTATATTTTCAGAACAACGCTTCCAGTAACAAGAATCATCTCAACAACCGCTTAATTCTGGAGGAAATAGTGAGGGATAATGATCATGATCCATTTAAATATTCTGAAATCAGTACAGTTTTGGATATACCGGATATCACTAGAATTGAAATTATTGATTTAATTGGTATGAATACACCTGGTTATATTAAGTTGAACCAAATTACTGAAAATTACCATAACACAACTCTGCATTTAATGAAGATTGATGAGATTTGTTATAAAATTAAACTGTGGACATTGCGATAAATATGTTGGATGACAAAAGTATATAACCACTCGTCTGTAATTGTAAACTATACAATTGTATACCTTCAAGTAATTTAACCATTGTCGGTGTATCATGTTTAGGTGAAAATAAAGTCATTATATTTGTGTATTATTTTTACCTTTTATATTGAAAACATTTATTTGGATATTTTATATCTAATCTTGATTAATTTTTTCGTTACGTTTGATATAATATATTATCTAATACAATACATTTAGTTTGTTATGAAAACAATACAGAAATTAATTTTAATATAATATAACATATTATTTGGTCACCATCTTCATGTCTAAATCAGGGACTCGAACCAAAAGAAATAGGCATCCAGTTCCGATCCGTCTCCGACCTTTCTCTTCCGAAGAAAGTATTTATTCAGCTCCGTTCCGAGACCCGGAGTTTAAAACTTTTTTCCTCTCCGGATAAACTCCGAGTTTCTACTCCGGACTAAGTTTTGTTTCCGATCCTTTTCCGGAAAGGAACTTTAGTTTTTCCTAAGATTCCGTATCCGGATAGGATATGGAGTTAAACTGGAGATTATAATCGGAAACAAATTAATATATAATTCCGTACGGCTTGTCGCGCCTTATCTTCTGGTATTTAGACAATACGAATCAATAATTTATTTATAATTAAAATAGTTTTTATTTATTTTTTTTATTTATAATTATTGATAACTATTTTATATAAACTTGTAATTAACTTAATAAATACTTTTACATTAACAATTAATTTGTTTATAATAATAAAGTATAAATTTTTATATTTTTTTTAATTTTTGCTTACATATAATAAATAAATTATTTTAATCCACAACACACTATTTACTAGTCGAGTAAATCAACCAATCACTTAATCCTTTCAGTCATTTTTTTCTGAAAGCTCAGAAATACATTATTCTATATTTCTATGTATGTTTATATATGTATATAAAAAGTATTATAATATGTAATATTTAATATTAACCTTTCACGTATGGGAGCTTTCGGTGGCACGTAACGTCGTGGTCCGACGATTGTTCAGATTATGCGTGCGCAGTCGTTAACTATAGTTGACGACCGTACGTAAAGGGTTAAAATCATACATTATCT
>JABFQK010000376.1:0-10518 GCA_022816885.1 Trissoscelio sp. ZL-2020
GCGGAGGAAGTTCATTTAATATTAGCAGAATCGGCATTGCACTCACTGTTGAAGATTTCGCTATTTTAACACCGTCCAGCCACATAGTCAATGAAAAATTGTTGTCATTAGCTAAAAAACCACGTTGTAATTCTCGATACATTTCACCATCGTAAATGTCTTCAATAGAATCGTCGTTCCATTTTGCTCTAGTATTTCGATACTGCAGCGAAGTCAAGATGTTAGGCTGACTAAGTAATTCTTCTAACTGTGCTTTAATACTAACTTGAAGGAAGAAAGCTAAAGGTTGCTTCCTCTTATTTGGACCGCAAAGACCGCACGCGCAAGTAGTTGTTGGTTTCTTTGTTCCCACCCCTATGTTTGTTTTGCATTCGGCGCAATATACAAAATACTTCATGTGCGTTCGATTGCGTCCAAGAATTTCCCATAATTCTGGTTTATTTTCTGGCAAGATCGGTTCCGCGTACATTAAGTTTCCTCTTTTTAGGTCTGCTAAAAGCGAATCGTATGGCTGCTTATACCTTATCATTTGACTCAAACTTGTAAATAAATAATCTTTGGGTAGCCATCCAGCTCTGAGTGCAATATTTTCATTCAATTGTCCAGCTATCGGGTTAAATTGGTAGAAAGGTCTATAATTATTGACCAATCCATCTTCGAAATCTACTGATTCCACTTCCGATGATCCTTCAAGTGAAACATTATCAAAAAGGCTATCATCACTTTCATCCATATCTTGTTCTGCTTCTATTTCAAGTTCAACATTCCACTGTCGTTCTTGTTCAACATCCAGATCAACATCGAATTCCTGATTTTCATATTCTTCAACATCCATTTTGATTGTTAAACCCGTATTGTTATTGGAATTTGACGAACCTTTTTCAAGTTTTGAATCCTGCAAAAAATATATAACAAATAAACTTGTAAATTTTGGATAAACGGTGTAATTTAATAATCATATTTTCATAATTAGTGTCCACATGCAAAATGCAATTTTGCGATGAATAAAGAAAAATGTCTACACAAATACATCCATTTTTATAGAGAAATATTTTACTCATACCAGTTAATTAAGAAACGAAGTCTGTAGTTGTAGATATTCTAATAATTATTGTATTTTATATTAAGTATATTAAAAAATAATTTCAGTTGAACACTGAATTGTAGGTAAGAAGCAAAAAGATAAATGCAGAATTTGGATTTAACACTGTACATATAACGCTACTTTTAAGATACATTTATTTTAATGATAGTCACATCCATAAAAGAATGTGATAATTCAATGATATTTTGAATGTCTGTTGATAAGAGTTTGATTTTAAGCAAAATGATAAAAGACATCATTTTGACACTTGTTTTCGACACACATTTTTGTTTGCGATTAATTGTAAATACCCTATATAAGTTCACAATGGGTACGTTCATAGTTCGGGGTCATCAGCGGACGGAGACTGGCTGCAGCCGTTTCTAGAACGAATGACATTGACTTTGCAAAGCACTGTCGGAACGGCCCCGGCCAGTCCCCGTCCGCTGATGACCCAAACTACGAATGTACCCAATTTCGCCACATTTTGCCATTTAAAATATACTCTTTGAGACTCCAAATGACACCGATAACATAACTAGTTCATTAAAAATAATTAAAATTATGAATTTATTCAAAAATACCAAAAATCCGTATAATTAAGATGTCAGTTCACTTGTAGTATCGAGAAAGAATCCCAAAAATTTGTCTTCATTCGAATTTCGATTTTACATAGTATTTCTTTCAGTTGAAACCAAAATCAAGATATAAATAAGTAGATAAAAATAATAATGATAGGGTTATTAACATCATATTTAAGAATGTTTTGAAATATATATACATATATAAGAAATCAAATAACTGCCCGGTTTCTAAACAAATGAATAATCTGAGGTTAAATATTGGTTGAGTCAGTTGAAATATCAATTTCAAATACAATATTGTACCCTACAGAAAACGACGGTTGTGATAATTAACGGTACGAAAAAGGTCTTATCTTTTATTTCGACATTTTCTTCAAGAAAATTTACAGACATAAAAAGTTCTGTTCGCTATTTGAAATACGTAAGCATTTTTCGAAACATATTATTTGATCCGTGATAAATTGAGTTATACTTTGTATATAAAGCTTATTTTTTATACAGTTTAGAGTCAATTATTATAATAATTATGCAACTAAATAAATATTTTAATGTAAATGAAGTTCCAATCGATTTATATCAACAATTTTGGAATTTTTCGATATTTTTTACAAAATTAAAAAAAATCTACTTTAAAAATGCACTATTTCGCTTTCGGTTTTAAGAAATTGAAATTTCTAAAGACTCCTATAAAAGTCCATAATTGTAAAAAAAAATAGTTCTAAGTCAAAACTCGTTGATATAAATCGATTGGAACTTCATTCACGTATATTTTAGGGATCTATTCATGTTTGCAAAAATTAACCTTCCGATTTCGAAATTAGGAAATTTCTAGTTCTCCCACTGAATGGGAAACTTTAATTTACATTAAAAGTAGATAATTTTAACAGGATTGAATAGATTGCTAAAAATTACGAAATTATTATCTGTTGTAAATAATTATTTTGATACATAATTATTGAGATAATTGTCTTTAAATTGAGTACAAAATAAACTTTCCATTTTTCGATTTGATCTGTATTTCTCTATACATTTTAATTTCCGGGACATATCATTCACCGTGTATAAAAAATGCACTCAATATGACGTTTTTTAATTTTTTTTTATTTTAGTAGGACATGCCTTCGAATAGGAACATTGTCATTCGAAGAAATGAAAGAAAGGAAGATGGTAAACTATGCCATTTTTAGTTTTTTGAACGTACACTGTTAGAAATTTCTGCAACAAATTTAGGGTTCGTAAACCCTAAACTCATTTCGGGTATCGCACCCGAAATTTCGGAATACAGTTCCGAAAAATTCGGATTTCAAAATCCGAAAATTTACCTTGCAACCCGAATTTTAGGACTCCGCGCCCTAAATTTCGGGAGCATTTAACCCGAAATTAATTTAGGGTATGTGGATCCTTAATTTTCGGGTTAAAATGTACCCTAAAAAATACCGAAAATTCGGAATATTTATAACAGTGTATCCAAATTTATTCTATGATAAAATTGGAACATTCTGTGTAAAACCTATATCATGCGAATAAAATTATTACATTGTATCTATTATAGAAAAAACTCCTCGGAAAATTAGACAAAAACAGATTTTTTCTCCCGCAATACCACAATTAAAATATAAGAAGAAACGAGTGGACCGGGTTGAAGCTCGAACGCACAAAGTAATTTTTAACTTATTTTTTATTCTGAAAGTTTAATATTGAAATTGAGATTTTGCAGGCAAAACTGAAGAAAATACAAGCTGAAAATATTAATCGAACAAATGACTGGGTGATAAAATTAAGAGAAAGAAACGAAAAAGAACTGGTAACATAATAACAATACATTTTCTGATAAACAGGTTTATAGGAAATTGATTTAAATGTTTAATGCATTTCATAAATGTTTTATGTAAAATTGAAATAAATTTTACATATTTGACTCTTATTTTTAGTATGTATCAGCGTTTATGAATATTGTATACATGATTTGGCTGTACTTAAAATATGTTTTTTTAAGAGAAACCAAGAAGCGGAATTTATAGCCGATATTACTTCTAACCAGACAATTGATGAAGACAATTCTGCTGACTCGTCCTTTAATTTGCATCCCAAATCAACAACTGAGAATGTTTCTTGTCAAATAATTGAAGAAGACAGTTTTGGGGTACCATTAAGCTCAATGGTTGCTAAGACGAAATCCGTGGTTGATGATATTTTGACAATCCAAACGGTCGGCTTAGAAAAAGACAAGGAAATGCAGTCTCAACTATCACTTCAAGTATATAAAGAGTCGTTATCCTAATAACGCAGAATATTCCAGGAATAGTCTCAGTATATCCTTTTGGGATATCCCAGATATTCCTACAATATCCCAGGTTATCCTGAGAATATTTCTGGAACGTGCTCTAGTCCGGTATAAATCATTCCAGGAATATCCGCCAGGAATATTCTAGGAATATCTTTTTAGAAAATTCTCAGAATATCCTTTTGGGATATTCCCGGAATATTCTAACAAGATAAAATTTTATAAGTCAAAATAAGCATATATTATAAATTTTATTTGTAAAACCGTGTGATATTTTTTGTTGGCTTGTCGAAAAGTTCGAAAAGTTCGAACTGTTTGAATATAGTTCAATGAACAATTACTGTTCGAACTGTTCAAACTGTCTGTTAATGTGTTATTTATGTATGCTTATGCATATTTAAAAATTAAAATTTCCATAATTCTCATAATTTTCAAAAATCAAAAAATTTTCAAAAATTATCAAAATTTTCAAAAATGTCAAAAATTACAAAAATTTCAAATGTTTCAAAATATTTCAAATTTTTTAAAATATTCAAAATTTTCAAAAAACTCAAAATTTTCAAATTTCGAACAGTTCAAAAAGTTTGAACAGTTCGAACAGAATTTTGGACAAGCCTAATTTTTTGAGTTATAAAATTTTATCTTATTAGAATATTCCAGAAATATCCTGAAAGGAATTCAGAGAATAATCTAAAAAGATATTCCTGGAATGATTTGCGCCGGGTATTAGCACATTCAAGGAATATTTTACGCGATATTAGGGTAAATAATAATAATAATAAATGAACGCGTCAACATTATCAGCCTTCATCATAAAAATATATAAACTTTTATAATATGACTGTGCTTTTTAAGAAGGTTAAGGTGGTTCTTGCATTAACTCAAAAAATTGAGATTTTATTTAAATTGAAATCTCGTATTATGTTAATAGAGAGTATTTTATTCGCAAAATTTCAGAGTCATTGTCTGTCTGAAAGCGGAGATATTGAGCTTTGAAAATGTGCTTTTTTGTATTGCTTCTTATGGAGGGTACTTAATAATGGGAACATATCTGACAATAACGAGAAAAATAATACTCAGATTTGCACAAAAAAAAACCGTCACAAACTAGCTTAGACTAAGACAATTATAAGACGCATCAGAAGAAAGTGATTCTCTGCATAGTTCCAAAATTATTGTGGTTTCAAGTTAGAAAAGTTCGCTTATTCTTTTGATTCTGTTTCTATTGGCTGTTGAAGAACAGTCTGGTATAAAATATTTGATAAATATTCAATTTTTGTATTAGTTTTTGATTTATTAATACAAATAATGTTATATATTCACGTAATTTATATTCATATTAGTTAATAAAAGGAAGTTGAAATACATTTTTAATATATGAACTTTTGAATGCGACTGTCACGCTAGAACCACCTTAAAATGGACTATTATCTATTATTTTTTAAACAATTTATGAGGTTAAAGAAAGTGAAAAATTCTGACTTCTAGAAACAAAATTTCCAACAGAAAAATGTAGAAACCACATTATCTAGGAAGGTTGAAAAACAAGAAATGGAAATAAAGGCATTAAAAGATCGGCTGACTAAAATTGAAAAAGAAAATGAGGATTTAAAAAAAAATCAAACAGAGTTAATGAAGGAAAACGTGCAAACGCCGAATGTATTGAACGAAAATACAGAGTCTCAAGTTCCTGCTAAGCGCACTACAGTAATTATTAGTAGTTATTTTGATCTAAATAACTGTTATTTTCACATTTCTATCATTTCTTTTTTAATTTATTGAAAGTTTCTTATAATTTATTAAATATAACGCTATGATGTTTATTATTCTCCAGATAATTGTTTTTAAGGACATTGAAGTTGATAAGAAGTTATTTTACAAAGCTATAAATAAATCTAAATCATTAAGTGCAGCAGTAAAAACATTAGGTATTGCATATGTAGGCCCAGACAAGACAAATGATACTGCAGGGCGAAAATCTTTAAACTGTAATGGTGACAAATTTCAAAAAATAGACGATGAATTTGTGAAACCTATAACAAGTTAGTTTTCCAATAATAAAATAAATCTCATGTTAAATTTTTGTACTTCTTTGTACATATTAGGGTAGTTATAAATTTCATTTTATTGTACGCATCTCGTAAATCATTTAAATATAAAGACATTTGGAGTACAAACAAGACACTTCTCAATGGTGACTAGAGACATATCATATGACTTAAAAACGTCTACAAAAAGTGGCTTTATTTAAGACACATGTTTTAGCAGTGATACACTAAATATGAAATGAAAGAGAAGGAAATGTACAGAAATGAACTGAAATACAATTAATTATCAAAATGTTAACGTGTTGAAGTCATAAGATTCAGTTTTATAAACGATATAAATTTTGAAACAAGATGAAGATTTAAAACTGTTTTAACGAAAGCATGCAACAAAAATAAAAATTGAAAATATAAGGATGACCCTAGTATATATATCATACAATCCCTTTTTTATTCTTATAGGGATGACACAATATTTAATTAAAAATGAAAAATTTGGATTTCAAACTCAGAAATCATATTTAAATGACGATCCTGATTCTGACGAACAGACGGATTCTCAAGAGTTTGAAGGTAAATTGGACAAAACGGAATTGCTGAATATGGTAACTCCATCCCAGGTGAAAAGATGGGTTCAAAATGGTTTGCGTCTTTATCGTTTTAGATTGAAACGCAAGAATAGTTAAAAAACTGGAGAAAAGACTTAAACATATTTTTTATAATACTCAAATTTTTAAATTTGTATTCTGTTATTGCTGTTTTTTCTATATGTTCTTTCTATATTTACTAATTCGTACTTAAAGTTAATATTACTTATTTTAATGTAAAAGTTAATGTTATTTTCGCAAGTTACAATTTTTACTTGTTAATACTCGAATTGAAACATGTTTGAAAATTAAGAAAAAGAATAATATTGTTATAGTTAACATTCTTTTTATTTTCAAAAGTGTATAATCAGTAAAATAATACTGAATTGTTGTATTGCATACATTTATATAATTTATATTTGTGCAAAAACTTTAACAAAATAATAAAAGAGACCTTCAATAAAAAAGTTATAAAATATATAATAATAGTTCAATATGGATATAATAAAGGAAATTCTTATTATAGTTCTTCGTATAATTCTTGTTATAGTTAAATTAATAGGAAAATAAAGATTCTTATATATATATGTGCATAGTTTATGGAATTTATTAAATAATTTAATTTGTATAATATAATTTAATTAATATAATATTAATTGGCGCGTTTCTCGCACCAGCAAAAGAAAAGAGTCCATACTAGTCAAACAAATTGCGGAAAATATTTATGTTTATATTACATTATGTATTAATATATATTATATAATAATTCGTAAAATAACAATTTGAACTGAAGACTTAGTATAAAAATATAAAAAGTATAAATTTATATAAGAAATAGAATTAGATTAGTTAAATACGTAAGAATTTATATCGGAATTTTTTCTTATACTACATAGTTAACTTTAATAAAAATGGTGTCTGGAATTTCGGCAAAATCAAATAATATTTACAGATCTACAAAATTTATAAAATTTTATCTAAAATGTAATGTTTTTTTCCCATTATATATAAATAATAAATTGTCAATAGCAAATATGAGTTAGTAGTTCAACTATCTCAATAATTTCTTATTATAAGACTGATTATTTCTCATTATATAACAAAATTTCCGTTCTTTAGAAAAAACATCCACATCTAGTTTTCTAATAATCAGTTTCAATGAATTAGCACATAGTGTAATATAAGTTTTGGTATATAAGTCATTGCAACATAATATCTGTAAGGACGAAATGCAGGTGAAGTTGAAAGAGCAATTGTTCATTGTTAAGAAATAATAAATTATATGTTGAAATTGCATACTAAAAATTTAAATAATATTAATGTAATCAAAGTGGAGATATAATAACTGTTTATAATTAGTACTATAGATATAAGTTATTTTTGTTTTAATATTTGATAAGTTTAGAGTACAATACATTTTGCCATAATTAACCAAAGTAATTATACTGCATGATACATTTTTAATAACTTAAGGGGACATTTACTTATTTTTTTAGAAAAAATTGATTTTTTTTTACGGTTTTCGATACCCTATAGTATATAGATTATCTCTGCAAAGTGATTTTGCCGAACTCAAAGTCCTTCCATAGCTTTTTTGTGTTTGAACAAAACGAGTACCGCTGCGCTGAGCCTCGCGCTGGCAACTTTAAGAGGACATTTACTTATTTTTTTTACGCTTTTCGATACCCTATAGTGTGTAGGTTATCCCTACAAAGTGATTTTGCCAAACTCAAAGTCCTTCCATAGTTTTTTTGTGTTTGAACAAAACGAGTACCGCTACGCTGAGCCTCGCGCTGGCAACTTTAAACGCCTATTTCTCGAAACGAGATTTTTATAACTGGGCGGACATATAACTCGAGAACGGCTGCACCAAATTTGGTAATTATTTCTCAAAATTAAAGAGGACAAAATTTGCTGGAGGTTATACCTAAATTAAATATTATTTAAGGAGGTTAAATATTTTTTAAGGGGGTTGAAAGTGCAAAAAATGAGGTGAAAAATCGACTTTCTTTTTCAAATGGCCCCCATTTCGTTAGTTTTCAATATTTTTTGAACATACGTAGGTATAACCTCCAAGAAATTTCATCTAGTTTAAGGTACAATTAACGAATTTTTTCTCAGATGTCGACAAGACATCCTTTCCTGTGTCGACAAGAGAAAAATTCGGATTCTGTTCTTACCTTTCATTATTTTTGACTCATTTATTAAATGAAAAGTTGATAAACCTTAATTTATCATAATTTTGTTGTAAAATATTCATTTCTAATGATATATTAACATTTCTGATATTGAAGAATCCAACAACAAAGGTTTAAGTAACTTCCTGCGGTTTGCAACGGCTAGCGCGAGCGCGCTACAAACATTTTTTATAATCGGGACAATAATTTTTAATAAATGCAATTTTGGTTCAACATTTTTATATGAGGCAGCAATACTATTTTTCCATTTTACATCTTATTTTTGCAATAAACGTTCATAAAGAAACAAAAAAATTTGTTCATTTTATTTTTAATAAAAAATACACTCTTTTGTCGAAATAATTATCTTTATTTTTATTTAAATTGATTGCCATTTTAGAGATATTTAAGTTTTCATTAAGCACTGCATAAAACACTCAATTTTGCTCATTGCACAATACTCATTTTTAATGTTGTAGTATATAATGATATATAACCATAATCATTGATAATTAAACAAAATAAAATTTCATTTTTTAAATCAAAAATTAATTCTTTTGTTGAAATAATGATCTTTCTTTTATTAAAATTGATTGTTCAATTTCCGAGATATTTAATTTTTAATCTTACACTGCATAAAATTTCGATTTTTTATAACTTAGAGAATAATAATTTTTATGACAAATCGATTTGTTCCATACATAAACACAATCATATAGGTTTCGATTAATAGTAAATTTAATATAAAAAAATACTTTTGGGTTTTGCTGATACCTTTCACGAATTTTGACTCAAAAGCAATATAAATACTAAGAGCTATACTGAAATTGACATAAATGTTTCTAGGCTAATTCTTAAATGTCCTAGCGTGTGTATTTCCAAACGATCTGAAGCTGAAAGAACTGCCCTATAACACCATATAATTAATTCTATTTTCTGATCTAATAAAAATATTTTTGATCTTAAAACATTTTTCGTAATACGGCAGAGAACTTGTCTTCATCTCGTTCAGCAAATTCACTTTTTGCAATAATTGCTTGCTTGTTTCGCTTCCTTAATATATAATATATACTATTTTACTTACCTAGAAAATTGGACATTACTAAACACTTTGGCGGTAACTGCACTATGTTTTGAGAAACAGTTTTTTTTCACTATGTTTAAAATTACTTTTAAGTTATCGTACGTTAACACCAGTGCATTGCTACTATGATATGGTATCGTCACAGTTCTAAATCACTTGACAGCTGTCATTCGTATATCGATCTTATCGATACTTTCATTTTTTTTGAAATATACATATTAATTTAAATTTATTTCAATAATACGCGTTTCAATCACATTAAAACGGCTACACGTTTCTTGAAATGGTAATTTTTCAAATAATTTTTTTATAATTTTATCGCATTTTATACAATGAACTAGGTTTTATTATGTTCTAACGTTGCCACCTCAAGCCCAATGTATATATTGATCCAAATTGCTTTTATTTAAATATTACATGCTTTAATTACACTGAAATGTTTGTAAAGTTGTTAAATGTACTATATTTTAACTCATTTTGTTTTGCTTTATCATATTTCTTACAAATTTGAGCATTTTAACGTTGCAACGATAATGCAACGATAATTACGCCTTATCCATAGCGCGGGAAGCGACATCATGCGGCTGGTTTCGGAACTTGTGGATTGAGATGGTGCGTAATCGGCATATGGCTTTATTATTATTTTCAAAAAACAAGACAAGTATTTTGTGTT
>JABFQK010000377.1:0-10514 GCA_022816885.1 Trissoscelio sp. ZL-2020
AATCATTATGTTATATACAAATTATAAAAAATTGTCCAAAAATGTCTGATATCAAACCCAAAAAACAATTACATTGTAAGGGATACGCCAAGATTGCGCAGAATTGTCCTCTCCCAAACCAAAAAATGTTTCTAAAAACTAAAAATCTTTTTCCTAAAAAACTATAATAATGTATTCCTTCATTGAGCTCGCACTGAGAAGTTCTACACTCGTACAAAACTGTTTAATTTTTACTCATTCCATCGTTTTGGAGTTGTCCTGGCGCAATTTTTATTGTAATTTTGAATTGGCTTTTACCACGTTGGCTGATACATTAGAAAACTTTTCGTCATTCAAGTTATTCATTGCCTTGGACTGATTTGTCAGCATCCTAACCTCAATGTTTTTTTGAAGCCAATTCTGCTGCTGCCAGTGATCTATAACCTGATCTTTTATAACCTGCTATTTTTATTTTTTGGAGAGAGTTTTGCGAATTACTCTCTCCAAAATTGTAAGTGCTATTTCCAAGTTTTTTAACACCATTAATTTGATATTGTTTTACATCCTGCTCATTGACTGCCGAGTACATTTTTATTTTTTGGGATCATGCTGTGCGACCTCGGAGTTTCCGTGTCCCTCGACTCTCAGCGAATTTCTCATTTGATAAAACATCCATCTACATGATAACAACTGGAATTTTTTAATGAGCTATATCTCCGACCTGAGAATGAACACATGAGCTGGATCGAATGGACCTTCTAATTGCTTTTTTGCGGGGTGCTGCTTTGATGGATATTGAACCAACGCTCATTTACCTTTCTGAGGATCTAATTGTGCTCTGACCTGGACTAGTACCTTGACCATCTATTACTCATTGCTGCAGATATAATTTTTCATTTACTATTGTTCTGCGATTGTCAATTTTTATTGTAAACATCATTCATTTTATCATAAAAATACCACATTCGAAAATCATTTTTGTGTTAAATCACTCCTCCTCCTCACTTTATTATATCATTAATTTCATTTTTCATAACTCTATTAGTCTATAAATGTTTGAGAATTTGGATTTGATTTTTCTTGTTTAGTTATTTTTGTTTCTTATTTTTGTATTTTACAACTTATGAATTATAATTTAACTTGTGTAATGTTATTTTCAAAATCTGATTCTCAAACTTTTGCAGAGTGATTTTTTACTGTGTTCAAATATCTGTTCGCGAGCTTCGCCAACACTTCTAGTCACGCGGATTAATGTAAATATGCCTCAATCCACTATTTCAGATATTCGACCCTACATTACTTCTATTCATGTTAATTTTTATTTAGTGTAACTAGTATATATTTATGCGTCCTTTAGTCATTGATTTTGATCTTCCAAATTGATTTTCTAACTGCCTTTGACATCTTTTGGTCTTATTTATTAATTTAACTCAACTTTTTGTTATAATTTGTGTCTTTCTCTGTATTATTTAACGTTACTATTTTTGTTTTGTTTTCATCTCAAATTGTGTCAAATGCATAATGAATATCAAGTTTGATCTGTGAAGGTTTTATTAATTTCTATTCAATTCTGTGAATTTTGATTTGATTTTTGTTATTTTTCAATTGCTTATTTTTGCATTTTGCGGCTTATAGATTGTAATATTACTTGTTTGAATGCTATTTAAGTTCAATTGTCAAACTTCGGTAAAGTGATATTTTAAATTGTATTTTAAATTGTGACCAAATACTTGTACGTGAGCTTTGCCAACACTCTAGTCTTGAGGATTCATGAAAATAGGCCTTTATCCGTTACATTAGACTTTTAACCCTTTATCAAACTCAAGTTTAAATTAAATCAATTCATGACTGTCTTAATAATATTCGGTTAGATTTATAAATCTGTTTCCTATTTATTAGCTTAGTTTCTATGTATTTATTTTTATTTTTATAATTCTTTATGACACTATTTATTTGTATATATTATTAACTTCCGAATTGATTTGATTCGTATTATTCTGAGAAATTTTGATTTTATTTACTTATGACTCTATCATTTATCTTAGTCTTTAGCTACTTGTAAGTGAAATCATCGTTTCTGAGTAGAAATTTTTCTGTCCACTTGCATTTGAGTATAGATTAAATCAATTCAAAACTGTCTTAATGATATTCGGTTATATTCATAAATCTGCTTCTTAGTTTCTATGTATTTATTTATTATTTATTTTTATTTTTATTATTATTATTTATGATGTTATTAATGTGTGTATATTTAAATATTGTTATTGAATTGATTTGTTTTGTACTATTCTGAGATATTCTGATTTTCTGTTGGTTTATTCTTGAAAATTTTGATCTATTTATTTATTTATTTTGTTATTCAATCTGATTTTATCTCACACTTAAACTCTGATTCATTTTATATTTTTGATCTCTATTTTTACCTAAGATCTCTACTTCTGTTATGCCCTTAAATTGCGCTAAATGTAAAAAGAATGTCAAGAATCACTATTACTGCCATTATTGTCAAAATTATTACCATCGAACGTGCGGCGCGGCATCTTTCATTTTTGTGAGTCCTACTGAGCGTATTGAGTGCTGCTATCTGTGTAAGAGAGCATTTCGTTCGCGTAAATTAGAATCTAATTCGGAGACAACAGAAGGTGAATCAAACGTGGTATCGATTGTAAATGACCAACAGTCCAATTCTATTATAATGGCACAGACTCATTCCCCAAATCCGTTAGCAGACGTGTCGTCGGTTGATATGCAACAGTTGAAGGATTTGATAATTGAAATGAAAAGAGATATTGGTGGGCTTAAATCCATTGAAACTTCTGTTGCTGGTATATCCTCGAAATTGGACACTCTTGTTATTCAATCATCCTCACAGCAAAATCAAATTTCTGAAATAGTGACCTCGATGCAGGATATCTCCTGTCGTTTGAATGTGAATGAAGCCGGATTATTAGAACTCCAAAACTCAACGAGAAACACAGGCAGAAATGATACATGGAATAGAGAAATAGCTATTACTGGTTTATCTAATGAGGCTATTCGGAATCCTCTCGAACTTATTCGGAAAATGGCAACTGCCTTATCTATATCTTATATTGATGACCATATTGCTAAGTTTTGGGTTCCACTCGCTACTCGTGGTAAAGATAGAGTCTTAATCGTCAGATTCTCTACAGAGAGAATCCGTGACTCTTGGCTGGCAGCCAAAAAAAATAAAAGGGATTTATTTCTTTCGGAAATCTTTACGACTACTGAAACAAAAAAAATTTATTTAAATGAAAGGGCAACAACTCAGGAGAGAAAATGTCTTTCATATGCAAAAGCCTATGCTTCTGAAGTTCATTATAAATATGTATGGATGAGGGAAGGTAGAATCTACATCCGTAAAAATGATGAGTCCCCTCGAGAACGTTTCGACAGCAAACTTCTCGAGCAGTTTCTCAAAAACCACCCTCAACTTTCAGGAAATGTAGTATCCCATACCGCAACATCTAATAATGTCCAACTAAACCAAGCAACTGTCTTACCATCTGACCCCTCTACCTCCTTTCTTCAATCAGCTCAGAATACTTCATCTTTGTCTGCGCCTAATTCTCAACCAATCAATCCTCTTTTCAATAAAAATTCAAATATTGTAACTAACTACTCGACTATGAATTCAAAGGATCCTCAAATCCCAACCACTTCTACCCTCTGTACATCAACTCCTTTTACCATTTCTCCTCAGACTACCTTCGTATCCTCTGTTCCAATTCCAACTATATCTTCCAGTTTGCCAATATATATTCCCCAAACTGCTCCTCTAACTCACCCACCCATCGCTCAATCTACCTTATCACAGAATACGTATCCAAAATAGCAATTAATACATCACCTAATTCCGTTTCAATTTATTCACAACATCCTATCACCTCATACAAACTATGTGAGTGATTCTAGCATTACCAGTTTGAGAATTTGTCACATAAATGCTCAATCTCTGGCAAATAGAGCACACTTTTTTGATTTTCAGGCGTACTTTTCTAAATATTTTTATCATGTTATTGCTGTCAGTGAAACTTGGTTCAGAACAAGTATTCTTGATAATATGGTCTCTCTACCCGAGTATCACTTGATACGAAATGATAGGCAATCTCGCATGGGGGGTGGAGTGTGCGTGTTTGTACATAATACAATTTCCAACTATGCTATTTTGTCAAAATCTGATGGTGATGGCAATGTACCATATGTGGAATTTCTTGTGGTGAAATTGATATTCCGTAATGTCCCACTTTTGTTATCTGTTGTCTATCGACCTCCTAATGCTGGATCAATTGATGATTTTATTTTAGCTTTTGACACACTTGCTTATCAGTTTTCGCATATCGTTATCTTGGGTGATTTTAATGCTGATTTGTTGAGAATAAACACGCATGCTACTTCCATTCTCGATTTTATTGAATCGCATGCCTTAACCTTGTGTAATTCTCGTCCAACTCATCATACGTCCCATTCACACACATTACTGGATCTCTGTATCGTCGACTCAATGGAAAATGTCATTGACTTTTATCAATCTGATCAGACTTTCTTATCAGATCATGAGATGATCTGTCTGGTCTATGATATAGTTATTCCCAAACCTATGCCAGTAACAGCTAGAACCAGAAAACTCAATCGTGTTGACCCTGTGTGTATGGGTGAAGTCTTTTTGAGTCATTCGGAAGTATCTCAGATCTTGCTGACAGATATCGATGTTGCAATTGATCTGTTAAACCTCGTGATATCTGATACCATCAATCGCTGTGCACCCTCATATTCAATTCCTGTCAAGCGTTCTGCTGCACCATGGCTAACCCCTGAAATTAAAGCCGAAATAAAATTTAGAAATAGGTTGAACCGTGCCAAAAGCATGAATATGTCCGAAGAACTGGATATTCTGTTTCGTTTCCAGAGAAGTCGTACGAATAACTTGATTGAGAAAGCTCGTTCGGATTATTTTTTGCATAAATTATCATCAACTCCTGATTCTAAAAGTTTATGGCGTGAATTACGTTACCTGGGTATTATAAAAGGACCTTCTGACATCACCTTTGATATTCCTCCAAATATCCTTAATCACCATTTCACGTACATTCCGCAACTGAGTGTTTCTTTTGTCACAAATGTTCTGTCTACCACATCTTCACTCTATCATCTTCATCATCCTTCATTCTCATTCAGGACAATTGACATTTCAACGCTTGGTCGATATATAAATAAACCCAAATCTAATGCTACAGGAGTTGATGGTATCCCTCATTCGTATTATGTGAAAATGATAAACTTTATTCTACCATCCTTACTTCACATTTTCAATACATCATTAACAAATTCCATATTTCCTTCCTTATGGAAAAAGGCATTGATAAAACCTATACCCAAGAAAACTAATCCTATAGGCCCTAAAGATTTCAGACCGATTTCTCTTTTGTGTTCCATATCCAAAATATTAGAATCCATTGCTTACGATCAGTTTATCTCATATCTGAGTTGTAATAGGTTATTAGATCCTCTCCAATCGGGATTTCGCAAGGATCATTCAACTCAAACTGTTCTCCTTAAACTACTAGATGATATCAGAATGGCCATTGATAAAAGGGAAATCACGATTCTCGTCCTTTTCGACTTTTCTAAGGCTTTTGATACCGTTCAGCACAATATTTTACTTGGCAAATTACAAGGCATGGGATGTTCTGAGTCAGCGTGTAAATGGTTCAAATCATATCTTGAAGGTAGATCACAAGCTGTCATTGGATCACAGGGGGAATTATCATCCTGGTTGGACGTTAGATTTGGAGTTCCTCAAGGATCGGTCCTAGGTCCCCTACTTTTTAGTATTTTAATCAACGACATCTCATCAGCCCTTAAATATTGTAAACATCTCCTATTTGCTGACGATCTCCAAATCTATCTCCATGGATCAATCTTAGAAATTCTGGAATTGTTGGTGAAAATACAGAGGGATGTGACAGCGATTTTTCGATGGGCAGGAGTTAACGGTCTTTTTTTAAATCCAGACAAAATGAAAATTATTATCTTAGGCTCCAGGCATAACATTTCTAAACTAGAGCATACAGTTCTCCCTGAAATTAAAATCGAAAATACCTGCATACCTTATGTTTCCTCTGCCAAGGTTCTCGGTGTCATTATTGACTCCACCTTGTCATGGAATGAACAAATTAATTGCACGGTGAGAAAGGTTTGGAATACTTTGAGACAACTTTGTCATAATAAAAACTTATTATCTCTCGAGCTTCGGAAAAAACTTATTTCATCGTTAGTTTTCCCCACCTTTGATTATTGTTCGCTTATTTATACGAACCTCACCGCCGATCTTGAAAATAAGCTTCAGACTGCTTTCAATTGTTGTATAAGATTTATTCACCGTATTCGACGTGATGTGTCTATATCTCCTTATATTAACAATCTCAATTGGTTGAAAATTAAAAATCGTCGTGAATATTTCTTGGGTGTTGCCATTTTCAAACTTATAAAAAATCGTACCCCTTCTTATCTAGCTGAATGTCTGATAATGAGATCCTCTCAGTTATCCAGATTTGTCCGAACCAGCCATTATCAATTGGTCGTTTATCCTTATCGGACCGCAGTCTTCGAAAAGTCATTTGCTGTCTCTGCAGCGAAATTCTGGAATTCTCTTCCATCTAAATTGAGACAATCCTCCACTATATCTGTTTTTAAAACTAAATTATTTGCATACCTCTTACACAGACAGAAGCTCTCAAATGCCTTTAACATCTGATCGATCTTATTATTTGTGATATAGTAATTTTGTTTTGTAACTACTCCGTATATCTTCCTACTTTTGTGTGTATTTTATTATATTATTTTATTTTATGTTATAGTGCTGATGTCGAGGTGTAGGCTATTTATTTTGTTTAATATTTTTATAATTATAATCATTGTTTTCTTTTCTCTCACATCGACCTAATTTTGTATATCTTCTACTTGACAGGCGTAGGCCTAAAGTGTAAATATAGTTAAATAAAAATAAATAAATAAAAATAAAATAAAATTATTAGCTATTGTTGTACATTTTTTTAGTCATTTAATATACCAAATGTTTTTTTCACAATGTTTTATATATCATTTTAGCAAAATGTGTCTGAATTAATTAATAAAAAAGAGTGGACGTTCTTTATGGAAGACCCCTTAGGAATGGGTGTTGCAAAATGTTTATACTTTGAATGAAACATGATAAAAAATAAATTAAAAGACGTGTTTGTAAAATCTCAAAATTTATAAAATTTCAGTATCAAGAATATGCAATTTAAACTAAAATTGTAAAATATGTGTCGATTTATTTTGTATTAGGAACCATTTTCCATATAAATTATACCACTTTTGTGACTATGGTGTAAATATCGTATGGAATGCCCCGTATGTACATACTTATACACGCGTGTATTATGCATGCAACATGTAAGTTACAGACTTGCAACACGCGTGTATGTTTTTGACGGGATCGACATTTATGACTAACGTGTCATTTGCATTAAAAACATTTTGAGACTATTATTATTAGTTTAAATGTTAATAAATTTTATAATTCAAAATAGGTGACTGAGATTGCCAAACAGAATAAAAAACTGATTTTAAAGTAAGTTTAATAATAGTTGACTAATTATATTTTGAATGCAAATAGTACATTAGTCATAAATGCCGATAAATATATTTTAATATTTAAAATTAAAAGCACTTATTTTTCTACATTATATTTTATGATAGATAACAATAAATTTAAAATAAACATCATTGTCGAAATTATTAAGTATATAATTATATTAATAAACTAACATTCATTTATTTTGTTTATTCGTTTTACGATAGAAAATAAAATTTGTATTATATAGCAAGCTTTAATTTTATTTCTTTGCACTGAAAAAACAAGTTTTTTCCTACAAGACATTTTTGTAAACAAAACACAAAAAATGTCTTACCACTAGACATTAATTGTATTTATTTTATGAAAGTGTTTTGCCCAGAACTCTTTGTACATTTTATATATAAATAAACGTTAGTTTATTAATATAATTTTTTTTAGTCACTAAGATAAACGTTTGCACAACGAGCGTTTGTTTTATATTTATTATTAACTAATATAAAAATATAAAGTGGAAAAAAAAGATTAAATTTTATTTTTAAATATTAGAATATATTTATCGACATTTATGACTAATATGTCAGCATACGAAACATTATGAGTTAATTATTATTAAATGTTCATTCTGTTGGGTAATCTCAGTGTCATATGTGTAATATATTTATTCCTATGAAAATTATCCTTGCAGTTTCCAAATTAGGAATTCCCCGTCCGCCCACTAAATGGGAGCAAATAATTTACTTTGAAAGAATATATCATATACAGGAAAAATTATAATATTACTTTAATTGTTAATAACATTTGTGATGCCAAATAGGCCACTGAGATTGCTGAACAGAATGAAAATGTGATTTGAATGCAAATTTAATAATAGTTGACTTATAATTTTCCGACTATAAATAAAACATTCATCATAAATATTGATAAATATTTTTAAACATTTAAAAATAAAATTTAATTTATTTTTCTACATTATATTTTTGTGAAAGATAACAATAAATTTCAAACAAATATTATCGTGAAACGTTTTTGTTACTGACTAAATATAAAATTATATTAATAAACTAATATTAACTCATTTTGTTTAAATTCGTTTTACAAAAGAAAATAAATTGTATAATATATAACAAGTTTTAATTTTACTTCTTTGTTGAATTCAACTTTGTAAAGTTGCATAAATATGCATCTTCGTATTATAAAAATGCAATGCCTTGTTTTATTTTGAAATAAACATGCTGATCTATTTAGAAAATCTAAACCCATTCTTGATAACGTTACATATGGAAATCTCACTGCACAAAATTATAAAAAATCGACTGACCTATTTGCTTCGTTTTTTAAATTTGTATTCTGAACTATATCAAATAATGTTAAAGCTTTTCGAATCGATTATTACAAATTATCTATCTCAAATCTTACAGCGCCATTCCGTTGATGAACAACATGGAATTTTACCAAATAATCAATGAGTTTTGACAACTATAATTATGTTAACATTATGTATTCGTTGGCCATTCAAACCCTCCAGAGTAGAAGATCTATTTCAGATGCGTTGTTCCTGTACAAACTTTTACATAACAAATTGATAGCGTAAAGATACTTGATAACATTGATATTAGAGTCCCCGTTAGATACATGCGCAATTCCGAAATGTTTAACATTGATCGTTGTCGAACTCATTTACGTAGAAAGATTCAGATTATAACTTTTTTCTTTGTTCGTACAAATTCTAACTTTATACTAAAAAGTAAAAATGCATGCAATTCTCACAAAAGAAATATTTTTCAAGTCGGGCGGAGTTATCGAACAAAATTTTTAATGAACTCGTTATTGGGATCATCCTAAAGCTTACAGTTTCCTCTTTAAAATTCACTGTCACATGTCTTATTTTTTTGCAAAATTTTAGTTTATATATGATTATATAAAAAATGGAATATTTTGTAAATTCTTTCTATAGCACGCTAAAAGAACGGATATGTAAAGTGGATAATACTCATTTGACATAATGCATTCATGTATTTTTATTAGTCATTAAAATTTTGCAAATTTTCGCAATTTTTGCAACATTTGAAAATGAAAAAATTTTTGTTATTCGTTGTACGTTTATTAAATTAGAATTAATTGTTCAAAATTTTTTTACGACTAATTTTGAAACTATTAAATTTAACGGCTGAGATTAAAAAGAAGCAAACAATATAAATTTGGAAGACCAAACAATGTTTTATTTTATTCTTTGTTATTAAATTAGAAGAAAGTTTGAAGTTGAGTTTGTTTTTTCATTAATTTTTCAAAAATTAAATTAATTGTTGCAAAATGAATTATAAGTGAAATCTCAATAATTAATTTTAGTTTTTTAATATAAAACAAAATGATATATTATTTGACCTTCAGAAATCTGAATTTCGTTGTCTTAGACGAAGAACGTTCTATCTCTGAAAATACATGCAAATAATTTGAACAAACTTTGCACCGTGCAGTGTCCGCATATTTGATCAAAATTTGATAAAAGTTTGATTAAAAAAATTTAATTTACTCAAAATTTGATCAAATAATATTTATGTTTTTAGGGATGTCAATTTGTTTTTAATAACATCCTATGTCTATATAAATTTAAATATGCATAGGATGTTATTAAAAACAAACTGACGTAGAACGTTCTTCGTCTAAGGTGACGATTTGTTCTTTTTTTAACCTCAACAGTTACATTTAATCAATGCAAAATTAATAAACAGTATATAATAAAAATAGAAATAATATATATAGTACAGTTTACGCTCGGCTAGCTTACTATCTAGTCCGGGAGATAAGGTCACAAAAAATCGTGTCCAATTTGATACCTTGTGAAACTCTGTGTATATGTAGCTAAAGATGAAAAATGACGAAAGATGTTGGTCTG
>JABFQK010000378.1:0-10511 GCA_022816885.1 Trissoscelio sp. ZL-2020
AAATATCAGAAAAACAAAATAAAAAATGTATACATAACATTTATAATAGATGATTCACAATATGTGAACAACATCAATAAATGTGTATATAAATTATAAATAATAAATAATAATTTTAATAATAGATAATTCACATATTATGTGAACTACATCAATATGAAAATTTGTAATAAGAATTTGAAAAATAATTCCAATAATTTAAATTTAACCTTAAACGGAATAAGATAATTTTTTATTTTATTTTTCTGATATTTAAAATTCTATATGGCATTTTTAAGATCAATTAATATATTATATATAAAACAAATTTAAATGCCAAATTATTTACATTTCTATTAAAAACAATTTTAATCGGTTGTTATATAATAAAATATTAGTTTTTAAATTTTGAATTTATTCAATATTTTTAAACTTTAAATTTACTAATGTAGTAAAATGTAGATGTCTCTTGAATATTTTTCTCATTAATAAGTTAATATGCTTGATACTATACATACACCATAATTTTAGATGAATGTTGTGTTCTTTCTACTGAAGTTAATTTATACAAGTTAATTTCTAATTTGATTTTTTCATGCCAACCCTGTGTTCTTTATTTTAAAATTTACAAATATAATATTCTGCGTGTAATATTTAGTTATTCGCGACATATAATTAAATATAATTAAAATAATTTAATATAATTAAACTTAGGTATTTATGTAATAATAAAATTTATTATTTTATTTAAAGTGATATAAGCATTGGAAAGTATTATAATTAAATGTAAAAATAAGTTTATGTACCACTCGGATCCATGGATTCCACGTGAATATTCCACGGTCTTTCCTTCAAAGATTTCACGTGGTCTCCACACGTCATACACTTTTAATCCACTTGGATTCCACAGGTTTATTGTGGATGATCCATTTTTAATTAACGTTGACTCCACATTTGTGCACTGTGTGGGTATAAACCTTTTATACTTTGTTTTTTTAAGGTGCCACCTACGAATATGAACTTATTTTTTCAAATTTAAAATTACAGTGTTTGTAGTAGTGCTGAGTTAATGTGAAATTATGCATACATTAATAACTATTATTATATATATTAGTTTAAGTTGGGTTAATTAATTAAGTTGCTTCTGATTTTAATTGTTTTTATTTATTTTATAATTTTTCTTAAAAATGTTACAAAAATAATTAAATTATACAATTATACAACTAAATCACACTCATGTTTATACAAACTAATTACAAAACAATTATAAGTACAATATGTACAAAATGTTTAATTAAAAATAGTTAAATAAGTAAAAACGCCCTAAAATTACTAGTGTTATAAAGAAAAGAAAATAAGAGAAAACAAATACTACATTTCTAACGCTTTTTGCATCCTGGTTTTCAAATTTTTCATGCTTGACTGCAACTGCTCACACTTTGTGCTTAATTCGTGAGAAACGCTATATAACATTCTGATATTTTCTTTTTATTATAATAAAAATTATTATTTTTATTATAATAAAAATTATTATTTTTATTTAATAAAAATTATTTTCTCTATATTATAATATATATTAATATTATAATATATATTATAATTGTCAAAAACATCTACATGATCAGAAGTGTCGCATTCTGTTGGTACAAATTGTGGTAACGATCTTTGTTGTTCAACAATGTAATTTAAATAGATTTTGGAGTCGCACCACCAGGGGTAGGTCTGAAAATGTCTAAGATCTTCGGGGTTGTAAACACATTTGAAATCGTCGTTGAAATCATTGATTTTATGTTCGATTATATAAGAGAGGATGTATGTAAAACTGGGTTTTATCGAATTTCTTAAAATGAGGTGAAGGTTGCTTAAAATGGCCGCGGCGAACCTGTGGTGATTGACTTCGGGTAAAACTTCCTTTATATAGAGTTCGATTGAACTGTTAAAGGTAGTAACATCAGCGGCTGGCCACGGAAATCTAAAAAAATGAAAAATAATTTGATTAGTTAATATTAAATACTTTGCAATCATTATTTTATATTCATAGTTTTTCATTCATAGTTTGTTATTAATAACCGTTTCGAATTAAGAAAGATGAATTAATAATTAAACATGAAATATTATTCGTTTATTTTTACTGAATTAATTGTTTACCTCCAACCAGGCAAGATAAGTTTCTTCAACTTTCCTTCTAATTGTTTCCTATAATCTATGTATTTCCAATCATTATGAAAATATTCATAACCATAAGGTAATTGTCTATCTGTTTGCAGAAACTGTTTAAATTCATCCGGAAACTCTGGACAGTTTAGAGTCTTATTATCCAGCAATATGTCTATCAAATGATGAACAGCTTCATTATGCAACTGTATTAAAAAATTTGGATTTGTAAAAACATCTGTCAGCTGAAATTTGTACATGAAGTGGCCCTGAATCCTAAAAATTAAATAAATTAAATAATTAATACATAATTTAGTCAATAAATAAACAAACAAACAAATTAAATAATAAAATTAAATCATAATTTACCTTAGCCATAACATTTCCATCAAATAATCGCCTAAAACTTGTTTTGGATCGTTCATCTCAATCGGTGGCATCTGCATTTAATTAATAATCAGCCAGGGAACCGAAATCTGTATCATTTTCATCGTTTTTTCCTCATCCAAAGTTGAATCGCAAAAAACAGTAACATTCGATATTATTCCAGCTTCAATTAAATTTTTCAAATTAATCCTCTCCGCCACCACAACCGGAATTTGTTCTTTAGATTAAAAAAAATCTTATTCCATCTCTTCTCAACGTCTTCTGCTTCTTCCTTCTCAGACATCACAAAGGGTGTGTTCGGAGTTAGACGGGTATCGAGTATCGAACCGGTATATGCCAGCACCTCAGCTAATTGAGGACAATACCCAACGGTATCAGTATCCAAATTTAAATTTAAAATCATGAAATTTTGTGACATATATGAATTTTGTCCAAAAATATCGAAAATTCATGACATTTTTTAAAAAACATTAATTTTGTAAAAATTTTAAACATTATGAAATTTTGTGAGAAACATGATTTTTGTCAAAATTTCCAAAAATCATAAAATTTTCCGAAAATTATGAATTTCGTAAAAATTTCGAAAAATCGTGAAATTTATTTAAAAAATATGAAATTTTTCAAAATTTCAAAAAATCATGAAATTGTTTGAAGATTTTGTCAAATTTTGTCAAAATTTTGAAAAATCATGAAATTTTTAGGAAAACATGAATTTTGTAAAAATTTCGAAAAATCATGAAAATTTGTGAAAAACATGCATTTTGTTGAAATTTCAAAAAATCATGAAACTTTTCGAAAGTCATGAATTTAGTCAAAATTTCGGAAAATCATGAAATATTTCAAAAATCCTGAATTATGTCATAATTTCATAAAATCATGAAATTTGTCAAAATTTCGAAAAATCACGAAATTTTTTGTAAAATATAAATTTAATCAAAATTTTGAAAAATCCTGAAATTTTTTGAAAAATATAAATTTTGTCAAAATTACGAAATATCATGAAATTTTTCAAAAATAATAAAATTTTTCAAAATTTCGAAATATCATGAAATTTTTCGAAAATAATAAATATTTTTCAAAAACTGTCAGTAATTTTCAAAATTTTGAAAAAATTCAAATTTTACAAAAAATTTCATGATTTTTCGAAATTTTGTCAAAAGTCATTATTTTCAAAATATTTATTATTTTCGAAAAATTTCATGATATTTCGATATTTTGAAAAAATTCATTATTTTCAAAAAATTTCATGAATTTACGAAATGTTGACAAAATTCATATTTTTCAAAGAATTTCAGGATTTTTCAAAATTTTGATAAAATTCACATTTAGCAAAAAATTTCAGGATTTTTCATAATTTTGATAAAATTCATATTTTACAAAAAATTTCATGATTTTTCGAAATTTTGACAAATTTCATGATTTTATGAAATTTTGACTAAATTCATGACTTTCGAAAAGTTTCATGATTTTTTGAAATTTCAACAAAATGCATGTTTTTCACAAAATTTCATGATTTTAAATTTAAATTTGGGTACCGATACCGTTAGTATCTGTCCTCAGTTAGCTGAAGTGCCGGCAAATACCGGTCCGGTTCAATACTCGATACCCGTCTAACTCCGAATACACCCCCAAAAATCAAACCTGTTAGCTTCAATTTCCTCCGCACCATGGCAGCACTGCAGACTTAAGTGTAAAGTTTCAAAGGCATTTGGTTTGAAAATCTTGATAATTGACTTTTCATTTACTTTTTCTGAATTGGAATTGAGATATTTCGTAACATTTATTTCATGTCGCCAAGTAGCGATGTCTACATCCTGTTTTGGCCACGACATTGCACACTTATAGAATAAAGAAGGTCGTCTTTTAAGATCATCTTTGAGTTTTTGCTTGATAGCACTGTAAGTCAATATTTCGATAGGTATTTGTTTTGATGGCACTATTTCTGGTACCATCGGCCGAAATCGTTTTGCTCTCATATTTTGGAGAACAAGGTCTTGTTGCGGATGGTAAAGAGATCGCGCACATCCTTCTAAACTGCGTTTGCGCAGCCAAATCGGCGTATCTCTGAGCGCCATCAGTTGGGCTTTACGTTTTTCCACTGCATTTTTCCAGATTTTATAATATTTCATGATTGTCTTCTTCCTTAATCGGTATTTTACTTCTTCTAAAATTTGACGAATTTCTAATTCGTGATCGATATCTGTTTCGCAAGCTTCTTGGACGATTTCGTCGACTAGTTCGTTATAGATATTGTTGGAATATTCGTTTTCTAACTTGATTTGATTGAATTCGTTTTGAACAAGGACCTCGCTAATCTGTTTGGTGACTTCCTGCTGAACTTGATCGCAAAGGAAAAATGATTGCTTATCGATTTCTTCAAATTTCTTCCGTTGTTCAGCTTGAAGTTTTGCTTCTGTTTCGTGTTGTTTCTGTTGGTCTTCATATTTACGTTTTTCATTAACCAATTTTTCAAGCATCTGTTTTTCATGTTCCTGTTCTTCTTTGGCCTTTTCGCGTAGAGAGATTTTAAGACGAGGCTGAAAAATAGAAGAGTTTTATAAATAAAGTGCCAAACATATATATAATTTTTCTTTAAATATTGCAAATTTGCATAGAAAATTATATTCAAATTACAGTCTGTGTGGAATTTTGAACAAACAATTTTTTTTTTATTTTTAACAATTTTATTCAAATAATTACCTCTTCTTTATCACTTAAACTTGTCCAAGCTGGTGTCAAAGACGACCCAAATTGGCCTACGTTCGGAGTCAGGAATGCACCCGAAAATTTTCCAGAATTCAAATCGTCAGTTTTCTCAGTCTTGTTAACTATCTGCGACTCTTTCAAGAACGAAAACACCGGTTCAACCGACGGTTCTATAGAAGAATCAGTTATCTCTACATCTTCAGTAAAATTGTATACATCAACACTCCCTGATTGATTCAAAGTATTTGAATTCTGATCATGTGCATTCAAACTTTCTTCCAACAAAAATCCGTCTTTAGAGAAACTTGAATGTGGAACGTGGTTCAAATAATTAGGGTCTGGCAACTGCCCACCCGAAATACATTTTCCGATAGAAACATTGTTTCGAGTTCGTTTAAACTCTATAATATTTAGTGACCTGACATGTTCGAGGTCGGTCTCGGGAAGATGAAATTTTTTGCGGTTAAAGATTACGTGATATTCGTCTTGGTTAACATCAAGGCCGGTTTGCTCGCAAAAACTGATAGCCTCAGATTCGTTTTCAAAACCCAGAATGTCAATTAGTTTATACAAGTCGATGGTGGTACGAATTAAGTTTCTACAGTATGCCTTTATAATGATAGAAAAGGCCATGATACGAACTTGGTTGAAATAACGGAGAAGAATTGCAGCGTTTAAGTAAGTCGTTGATCGCACTAGTTTGAAGAATCTGGAAAAATAAGAGAAAATTAGTAATAGCAAAATAATCTGCCGAAAATTATGAATATTGCAATAAGAAAAAACAAATAGAAAAACAAGAACATAAATGAAAAGGTCAGCTTTTATACTCACCGACAATAATTATTGTCTGCAATCGCTGAATAAACTTGAATGGCAAATTTCACATCTGATGATTTTTGAACACTTTTCGGCAATTTTTGAAGCTCCCACATGAAATTGCCATCATTCAAATTTAACAGTATAACATAAGCTGTAAATTCCGGTTCGTTTTTACAAGTAATGCCCTTCAATCTTAAATCATGATACATGTACTTTAACGTCTGCAAGCATTTGGTCAGGTTTTCAGTATTAATTTTTTTATCAAAAACTGAAGTATTCTCTGCACATAGTCGTTCTGAACAAACTATATGAAATCGAGCGCATTGCTCTACCAATTCGACGCTTTCAGGACAACATAATTCTTGTTGGGTTATATCTTTTCGGATGGCTCTTGTTCGATCCCACAGGAAGTTGTACCACTCAGCTAAATTAGTTCCAGGTTTGTCGCATAGGTCGACTATTTCGTGGAGAAGGTAGCTCATAGTCATCTTTAGGGAGCGAACTGGACGGAGTTCGTGGGGAAGAGGCTCTTCTTTATCTGCTGACGATCTGAAATTAGGAGAATTGAATAATGAGTAACTAACACCAAGACGGTTAAATAAAATCATATTTCTTTTAATTAGTAAAAATTCAGAAAGAAATATTTACCTAGAATATTTTTTAACCATAATTGCATGATTAATTCTAAAATCACTGCCCTCTGTCATCTCGTACGGCGCCACTAGTCTTTGCGATTCTCTCATCAATCTTTCTTTTTCCGGACACATATCCGGACACGTTCCAATCATCACTTCAGAACCCTCCAAGTTCACCTGCTATAAAGTATTTGTATATTATAGATTATGTTCTATTACGTCATAAAATCACAGTTAACATTCATTGTTAACATGTTATTTGGATGGAATTAATAATAGTATGAAACAAAAATTAAACTGTCATATTTATAGGGTCACCTGGGGTAATTGTGACCTCGAGGTAATTGTGATAAACAGTATTTTCAACCATTAAAATTGAATTTATGCAAAAAAACTTGTGTTATCTTCAAGAAGGATGATAGTTTAATGATTTTAAGCAAATTAGAAATTTTTAAATTAAATTTCAATGAATGAAAATACTGTTTATTACAATTACCCCGAAGTCACAATAACCCCATGTACCCCTACAGATTATAAATCACATTACAATAAATTTGAACATACTAATTCATAATACAACATTATATGTAGTTAAAATAGTTTTTATAATACAATTAAATAAAATTTTTGTTTCACTCTTTCTTTGAAGTTAACGATTTCATATCAGCAGTGGACGTAAAACAAAAAAGTGATTACGTACAAACTTCTAATGTATTACAAAGTTACCTTTGTTTGGTTTAACTTCATCAAATTGTCCCGAGCATCTAAAATCCTCTTTTTATCCTCAGAACTGTGAGCCTGTTTTCGCAAAAAGCCGCGCAATTCCTCCAACGATGCAGGTGACATCACAGATTTAACATTATATTCAAAAGTAATCTTCTGTTCCTTTCTTAAGATTACCTTTTTCTTAATTTTCTTTAAACCCTTCTTTGAGGTTTTAGTAATTATAGAAGTCTTGCCGGTGCCTTTCGGAACTTGAGCAAAAACTTCTATTGAAGACTGTAATACATTAAAATTAAGAAAACCAATTACAGTTTGTTATAGATTATTTTTTAATTATTACAGTTTTAAATTCTTCGTAGAAAATTATTATTCTAATAAAGATCATTTTTTATTATGTACTTTACATAACTTTACATAAGGGATCATTCATAAATGATGTCACACTTTTTTCATTTTCTATCTTTTTCTCTGCAATGTAGAAACATATTTTGATCTATTTTGCACAGCGTGACATCATTTATGAATGATCCGTAACATAAGAATGATAATTACCTGTACACTATTCGTCAAAGGCTTACGAAACATAGTGTTCGTAATATTTGACGAAGATGAAAATGAAAATATTTTAGGAACGTTTGGTGGCGGATAAAAACTGATTTCCCTCAAAAATTTCTGGTGCACAGGTTTTTCCACGACATTTGATTCTGTTTCCATTTTTAACATCATGTTATGATGATGTTCTATTATTTATTATATTTTCGTAGAAATATAAACACTCTTTTTTGCTTTGACAAGCCACAACACTATACGTAGTTCTTTCAGGCCAGCACGAGTTGGCCCAGTCTGGTATATTTATTTAGAAAACATTTAAATATTATTAAAATATTAATATATTTTTATTCAATTTGGATACATTTTTTACTTGTTTTTGATATCATTAATTTATTTTTGAATACATTGTTTTAAATAAATAAAAAAAAATATTATCTTGTAAGTACAAAGCAAATTTCTTTCAAGTTTGTATTATCAATTTTCAATATAAGTTTATCAAATTTGGAAATTTTTAAATTAACTTTAATAATAACAAAATCGTATTAAAAAATCATTAAATAACATAATGACTCCGAGAACATAATGATTCAGAGTAACAATGCCAGAAATTTCAAAAGAACGAATATACACTGCTCACAAAAAATCCGTTCACTTTTTTTCGGTCAAAAATTGGATATTTTCAAATGAGGGGCATTTTCTATAATCGCATTTTAGACAAAAAGTGAAAAATCCCTCTGGAGATATGACCCTTGGGAACAGTCTCCCACTGCGCTGGGTCAAAAAAATCCCAACCCCCTGAAATACACACCCCCAAAGAAGAGTGTGTCGAAAAGTCGAAAAAACTCAAACTTTGAAGGGCTGCATGGGGTTACCTAGCTATTGGTCAACATTCTTCGTCCAATATTCGGAAAGATTGGACTTTTCTCAATAATTTTTCTCAAAATTTCATTAATTTTCATTGAAATTTAAATGAGTTATGTGGTTTTGAAAAAACCTATATATTACACTCTGCCTGCAAAGCATCGAATAAAGTGTAATATAAAGGTGTTTTCAAAACCCCATAACTCATTTCAATTTCAATGAAAAAGGACTTTTTGAGAAAAGTCCAGGGGATTTTTTCACTTTTTGTCTAAAATACGATTACAGAAAATGACCCTCATTTGAAAACATCCAATTTTTAACGGAAAGAAAGTGGCTGGATTTTTTTGTGAGCAGTGTATTTTAATTATTTGAACTGTAGAGTTCAATAATACGTATAATACAATAATATCAAATAAATGAGTCGTTGGGTGGAAAAACGACTTAGAGGCTTTTCATTGCACTTAAGTCGTTTTTCCACCCAACGGCTCAAATATTTTAATACACTAATTTAACCTTAACATATAATTCCATTGAAAGTATAAGAAGGCCATAAAAAGTGGCTTCAAGTGGAATGTTGCATCTCATTTGCATTATGTTAAGTAATTTTGTGACATCAAAAATCAAATAATTCAACGATGATTTATAGCTAAAGTATTCACAATTATTATATTTTTAATATTTTAAAATTACAAAATATAAAAAACTAAATTTAAATGAGGACAATGTATGTATTGTGATTGCAACAGTTTCATATCGTAAAATATTTACAATATCTCCTATTTTAATTAGTTATTTCACAAATTATTTTCAAATCTATAACCTGTTGCTACTTACATAGAAAGTTTTAATTCCTTATTTATTTCTCTAACTTGATCACCTTCATAACAAAACAAAGTCGTCATACATGTTATCATAAATATAACTGGTATTATTACAAGAATTTTAATAGGATTTAGCAAATTTATTTTAATCTGAAAGTGGAATAATATTATTTCAATTATGATAATTATTTCAGTAGGATATTCTCGAATGATTCTATTTTTGAATAAACATAAAAATAATAACAATATAATTTACAACGTCTTACAATATATAACGATAAAGTTATTGCACTTAATAATGAAAGCATCGCAAATATTAATATTACACTAACAACTTTGTTCACAATTACCATGAACCTTTAACAGTTTGAATGAATTATTTTATTTTCAATATATATTTTTATTACTAAATTAACTAAATTATTTGTCTATGTCTATATATAATTAAAAGAACAAATATTTACCTAATTAACCCTTTATGTTGCCGTATACAAAATTTTAGCATTACTGCATTGTCTTTATTCAAGTCTCCATTTTCTTCTGTTTTACCTAAATTTTCTATCTCATAACTTGTAAAACATAAATAGTATTATTATTCAATAATTAAAAATTACATTTTTTTTAAACGGATATTATATACTTGATTACAGCGCTTATTGTGAATATATGGCATGATGCCATTATGGCAAAACAAATGAACATCTGGATGTTGCGAAATGCATGCAGGCCAGTCGAAAAATAAATAATGAAATAAATCACAAAATTGTAGGGTGATTTTATTATGAATTGGCAATCCTGTAATGTGAAGTTATCGCTCAGCAATTTCATGTGTTTTAATAGCAATAATAGTATTGGAATTATGATCATAATGAAT
>JABFQK010000379.1:0-10508 GCA_022816885.1 Trissoscelio sp. ZL-2020
GTAACGCATCGGTGCTTGCAACAGAGCGGATTTACCACCTCTCCGTCTTACCGGCGGAGAAAGACCGAGAATACCCCTACTTTGTGCCATTCGCGGTGATGCTGTGTGTAACATACCATCGCTCGTTGCTCATTGTACGTGGGTGTGTGCTTTTCGTGTATTTTCGTTAACACATATCCTGGTAACATGTGCACGTATACACGTGGCACAACCGTACCGAAGATACCTATTAAAGGCATCTCACGCAAGTACCGACGTTGCCCTGGAAACGTGTGGCTTCAGTGACAGACCAGTTATGATTCAGGCCCCTTTCGTCGCGGTTCAATTTTTCGGGGGATGGCTTTACATGGAAGTTTGCTTATTTGATTATTTTTGTAACGATGTATAATTGAGCGTGATGAAGTTCGTATTAAAAATTATTACACGGAATATCCATAAAGACATTTTTGGCTCCGGCGTTTGTGAAATATGAGGAGTTTTTATGTTTTTGTGTATCACGTAAATTATTATGTATGGCATTTTAAAATGTTGAATCTGATTTTTGTGTAACTTTCATCGTTAAATTTATGTATTTATGTATAGAAATAAAGAAAGAAAATGTTTAAAAATTAATTCGTGTTATATTGGGATTAAGAATATACATTTCTTCTGAAATAGCTAATTTTGTAGTTCATTAAAAATTATGAATTTAAGTCCAATTGTTCAGTTTTTTAAGATATTTTTTAATAATAATTATACACATTAAGAAATTGTAAAGTTTCTGGTATAAGTACATGAAAATTACAGTTAACTGTAAAATTACTTGTACTGTTACTGGAAGTTTACTAAATCCATTTTTCAATGCAGCGAATAGAAATGTTAGAAGTTCGAATTACATATTAGTTAAAAAAACATATTGTATGAACAATTATATTTTGTGTGTAATTAATTTATTTTATACGATCAGAATGATTAAGTTGAATCAAAAAATTGGTTTGATAATAATATCCCCGCAACTGTTTCATGTAGAATACCTATATGCGCGTTTGCAATTCACTTTATTACTAAACATTATTATCACTAAACATTAATTGTGTTTATTTTACGAAAGTGTTTTGTAGCAAAACACTCGTTTTTGTAGTGTAATTCAATATTTTTAGCTATTTTATTTATTTTTGCTTTCTTTTTTAATCAAATATGATAAAAAATATCCAGAATAACTCTAATCTATTTTTAACAACATGTATATACAAAAATAAATAAAAGAACGAAATAATATTAAAATTTATCAGCGTTTTGAATATATTACTTAAAATTAAAAGTAAATTATTCTCAATTGTCATAATACAATATAATAAAAATTATAAAATCTGTTTTGCAATATTTGCATTTTTTTATAATTAATAAACATATTTACAACTAATTTTTAATTATTTACTTTTATTAGATCAAATTTTTAATTGAAAAGAATTTTTACAATAGAATTTTTGAATAGAATTTTCAATAAAATTATTTATAAAAATTTCAATTATTTACTTAAAATATAAATTTGTAAATAACATTTAAGTATGATTTTAATTCTATAACATTTTTCACCAAATTTAAACAGTTTAATAAATGACCACAAATGTCATGAGAATGAGCAAATCGCCAAGAAATATCTTATTTATCCAACAAAAATTAATAAATCATAATACAAATTACAAATTTATGATGTACTCTATTACTTGGCTACTTGTTTCTCCGTTTGTAGCTACGTTTATGAACTGTACTGTCTACAACGTGTAAGATACATATTTGCACTTTATTTAGCAGAATTTTTATGTACTCACTGAGCATGTACACTAAGAAATACAAAGTTATGCATTAATTACACACTAAACATAATTTTTACATTTCATAAACAGAAATAAACATGATTTCTCAATTTATAACCGTTTCAATACAATTTATTATGTACATTGGCGCGGACTGTAATTAATTACAATTCTTTTATACTTTATGTTACGCAGAACCTGTTAAATTCTTCACAAACAAAGAACAATTTTCTGAGAATAATTTTGCGCGTAAGTCATTTTTCTCATACTATAATTACAGATAATTTTATACAGTTAAATATACGCGATAAGTTTTTAAGTATAAGAGAATGATCGTAGGATAGGAAGTATAGCGCTATTATTGCGCCAACTATTTAGGCAAAGAATTGTATATGTTGTTTACACATTCGTGCTTTTCATTGCACATTCTTGTTTTCGCGAACATAGTTTACGTATAACGAGGGCTCGTTATTGATGTTCAAATTGATTATAAAAATCAACAGCGCTTGAATTATACATGTGCGCTGATAAAAGTACACTTAAAAATGCGAAACGTAATTGTTGCATGCATACAATGTATAGAGATCACACGACTACTTCTTTCTATACAATAAAAAAATAATACAGTTTATTTAATTTTGCAACATAATAAAACAAAGATTTTTTTCTTGCGTAGTCATATATATCATATCTTCGTGTGAAAATGCGGAAGTCGAAGACGTGATATGTTACATAAAGAAATCAGATTAAAAACTAAATTAAAATTTATATAACAAATTCTATTGTTGCTATAATACAATGCAACTTTTGCTAATTTGCACATTTTTATAGTTATGGATTTTTTGTTTATTTAGAATAATGAATAAAAAACTGTTTATTATTTATGGAAAAATACATTGCAATAAATAAATTAATGAAATAAATGATGAAATTTAGAAATGTGAATATATGTTGGTTGGATTAATATTATAAGTTCTGCAAATAGTCTAACGACTTAGAAAGAAGTTTTTTTTTTTAATGAAAGATTTATTATATATTTTATTATAATTAAACAAACATATTTACCATGTTTTTAATTATAATTTCACAACACAAGTTACTTTCCAGATAGGTTTATTCCAGCCGTCGGATACCGTAACTTTTCGTTTCAATTCGCGACGGTCACTTTATGCAGTTGTAAAATAATTTGCACACAGTTTTATAACTTATATTTTTACAGAATACAAGTTTCGTTCAGTTCAGTTCGACGTCAAAAATGAGACTGTTCAGTAGATATGTGCAGTGTGAAGGGGAACACTAAAAAATTTTAACAGGGTTCTCACAACGCGGCATGACCTTGGAAATCTATTAGTTTGAACTCTAATGTCGAAGCAAGAAAAAATTGGAGTATTGACGGAAGGAAGCCCTTTGTAGCTCAAATTCTGGGGAACATTTCTATGGTGTCATTAAACCTCGCAATAAATGAAAATTTTAGGGTTTACAACTATGCTTCCGAGATTTTAACTGTTTGAGTTTTAACATTACAGCAACATTCCTTTTATAAACTGCTTTATTTACATTTGAATCTTCACCAAATTTTTCTCTCGCATTTGATTTATTACCGCCTGATTTATAGCTTTTTTTTCTTACTACATAGAAACGGGAACAATTATTTGAATACGTTATAAATTATGTCATTCAAAAGACGTCTAATGATTGCTCATTCAAATTAGGAAAATATCTTTCTGTTTTTATAAATAACTCATATTCATGTAAATCTTCGCAAAAAATATGTACCGCATTATTTGTTTTAGTAAATAGTTTCGATGATGAAACAATTTGGATTAGTTTATTGAAGTTCTGAAATAATAATTTTTGTTTAATATATATATATATACCCTTTTTGAAGAGTGTGAATAGACTTAGCAGAGTATCCAATTTTTGAACCTTTTTTGAGAAACTTCCAAAACGAAGTTTAACTATTCGTTTTGTTATACTCTTCTCTTGTCATCTAAAAAGAGCAATCATCCTTCCGCGTGACGTTATAAATCGAAAGTCGTAACTGTAGACATTGCAAGGGTATAGATGGCGCCTGGAATCTTTCTCTTACAACTTCTGTTTGCAGACGATCATTTCCACTAAGCAATTCGACCTTTGCAATATCTACTGAGTATAACATTACTCCAACCCGATTCTTTTAGTAGATCCCACATGACCAGAATCGTAATCTGCTTAAACATACAACTTACGTGTTTTACCAGAAATGGAGTTTAATTATTATAGCTAAGATTTGTTCCATTTCCAAGCTGGCAAAATCAAAATTACAGCTTTAGAGCAAACTTTACAATTCTTAAGTAAAAATACACATAAATTAGACACAGAAACATTTTATCTAATTTTTTCAAATGTTGATGTTAAAAAATAACTAAATTGTAATTATCTGAAATTGATCTGCAAAATACTTATAATCAGGAAATTTCCAACTTTTTTCTACAAAATTCTGTACATTTTTCAGGAAAATGGAAATTTAAACCTTTTTTCTTTTTGATTGAATTTAATATTATAAAAGATGTTTATGTTGAATAGAAAACTGAACATAAAAGATTTGCAAGATGTCCATCATAGAGAATCAAAAAACGATAAGGTATCAGAAACACTTGACGTATTTTATCTTTTGTATGGAAAGAAGCCACTCCCGCATGAACGTGGGCGTATAAGAATATTGCCCCGATCTTGTATACCGAACATCACACACTAACACAGGCACACGTATTTGCCCCAATCTTATGCGTTTGGATGCGAAACAACCAACGCATGAAGCGAAGTCTCAGGACATGTTTACAACATCTCGGGCTGCGCATTCCAAACGCACTTCGTATCCTTCGAACACCGCGCAAAACGTACAACATGACACGGAGGTAAGATGCAGATAATCCGCTTGTTTATCACTCGGCCTCGAAGCGACCAAGAACAAAATCCGGGATACGTCAAGTCATTTCTACCATTTTGTCTTCCCTCGTTATTTTAAAAAAATACCTATATGGCTGGTATCCTCTTGTTGATGAGACAAAAGTAATATAAAATTCTTACTTTAATATAAAAATCAGAAATAATTATAATATTATTCTCATTTTTATAATTTAAATTAAACTATTACAATATAAAACATTTCAATTTTTTCATCCGGTTTCAGATGTATATTTTTAAAATCAATTTATATGTTTATTTGAGTTTTAAGTTCTTCTATCAAAATATTTAGATTATATTCGTTTTATTTCAGATTCTTGAAAATTCGATATAAAGAGCCATTTTTGAAAGCAGAAACCAACCGAAGTATCTGATACCCGAAGAAAAAAAGTATATAAAAAACGAAAGAGTGAAGCTGTGGAATGGAAGGCTCGCAAACATGAGAGAAGCTGACGAGGAAAGACGAGAACACAACCAAGAACAGTACGACTCATCTTTCTAACCAAGGGAGATGCGTTGGTCATAAAAACCGGAGCACAGTTCCTAAAGAAAATGCTGATTAAAGCGATTAGTCGTTAATTCACGGTACTTGTTTGTGATCAAAGGCTAAGAATGGAATATCTGATTAGTTATGTGGGCATGTATTTTTCGTCTAATTAAGACCACTTTAAGCCTTCCAACCATGTAACTTCAAATTAGTAATTACACAATTTTACGTTACGATTCATTTTCACCTTGTTTCATACGCTCTTGCCATTAAGTATTTGAAAATAAAATATATTGTTCTATAAACTTCTTGCAATGATAAAACGAAAGCTTCCCCTTCCTTTATACGATATACTTAAATGCTTAAAGTTTTTGTAATTTTATTATAACCGATTGATGTCAATTAATACTACTTAGAATATAGATAATATTTAATAAATAATTTATTAGTATTATAATATAGTATGTAATAATATGATTAATAAAATAAACTAAGTACATTTAATTTACTGAATTTATTATATTAATATAAAATACATAATTTTCTACTTTTTCGTGTTGTAATAAATATTTCTTTTCAGTGACAAATATCCTTTTATTTTTAAGTAATTTTTTAGAAGCATGTTTTTCATAAATTCAAATTTATGAGGTAGCATATTTAATACTACATCAATTTATATTTTGAATATAAATTAACGTACGTGCGAATGAACATGTATGCGAAAAATCAAGTTTGCAAAAATGTGCGAACTCACCCTATATATAGAATAAGCGCATGTGCAGACTCTAGAAATTGATTTTTCGTTCAAATGCTCCATAATCATTTTTATTTTCAGTAGACTACATTTTCAGCGAATAATTGTTATTTAACATGTGACATTGCGATTCACTGAAATAAAGACAAAAGCACGAGGTTTACAAAAATTTATAAATATATACGTTTTTAGTTTGATTTTAATTTTTCAATTCTTTAAGTAATAAATAAACTCGGAACAAACCAGAAAATAATTTTTTACAATAAAGATCTACCTTAATCAATTCTTAAAATATTTATCGTCTAAAATTATTGAATGTGTGAATTATTTATGAAATTAATGTAATTGGTAATTTATAAAATGAAAATCAAATATGTTCTAAATAAATGAGGATATTCTTCAAATGACCCTGGCGACGGAGATTGCACCCAAAATTGGTGTAATAATGGTGTAAAATTGGTGCAAAAATATTTTTGATGTAAACGTGGTGTATTTGTGGTGTAAGTTTTGGTGCAAAAGCGACTATGGCTGCACCAATTTAACACCAATGAAAATTGCACCAAAATTACACCATAATTACACCACATTTTTTTACAATTCAAGTCAGACAATTTTTAGATCAACAAAGTTCGTGCAAGAGAGGTGACATTTTGTTGCAAATTTGGAGCACATTTTTTAATATTTACCTAAAAAATATGTTACAAAATTGGTGCAATCTTGGTGTAAAGTTGGTGTATTTTTGGTGCATCTTTCAAAGCAAGCATTGTGGTACATTTGTGGAATAACCTTGGTGCCACTTTTATGCAAAATTAGTGCAAATTCACACAAATTCACTTTCATATTTACCCCCAAAAATATGATACAGAATTGGTGTAATCTTGGATACAAGGATAGTGGTATATTTATAAAGTAACCTTATTGCCTTTTTGATAAAAGTATGGTGCAAATAAATTGCAAAATTTGTGCAAAATTGGTACAAATATGATGCAAATATGGTGCATATTTTGTCGCTTTCGCATCACAATAATATGCTGTAATCTTGGTATGAAGTTAGCGTAATATTGATGTAAAGTGAATGTAAATCGTCGATGTAACTTTATTTTAACATCAAATATATTATGATGAAATCTTTTACTACACTGTAAATAGTGTATAGTAATCCAGTTTAGTAATTTTACATAAAATACATAATATTACATTATACATTATGTAAGTTTACATATTTTTTTGTAAAATGACAATAAAAAATGTCTAAAATTACACAATATACAGTACCGCTCAAAAGTTTCGGGACACTAAGAAATTAACAAAGAAATGATGTATATTCAAATGTCTGTAACTTTGCGAAAAATAAAGCAAGTCACGTGAAAATTTAATATAAAATAATGTTAACATTTCAAAATAATATAGTTATGAAATCTTTTAAAAATTAATTGTTTTACAAAAAGTTTCTCCATCCAAGAGTGTGGATTTTTTGCAAAACAGTGAATTTTTAAGATTTCATAACTATATTTTAAAATGTTAATATTATGCCATTAACATTTTCATACGAATTCCTTTTTCTTTTCGCAAAATTATAGACATTTGAATATACATAATTTTTTGTTAATTTCCTAGTGTCCCGAAACTTTAGAGCGGTAGTGTATAGTATAACATTACGTATTTTATGTAAAATTACTAAACTGGATTTACAGTGTACAGGCAGCTTCATTTACCACGTGTTTTTTAAGACTCCAATTTTTATTTTAAATTAATCAATTTTTCTCCAAATTATAGGGGTTTAAATGACAAATCAACAGAATTAATTAAATTAGTTAATTTTAATTTTTAAATAATTCATTTATAAGATCAGGCAATCACCCTATACAAAAATAACATAAAATACATTTTAATAGTAATACTCAATTACAATTTGAATTCAGATCTGATTAACTAAAATCGGATAAAAAGCAATTCTTCGCAATATGCACAATTACAGTTACTTTATTTATTAATTCATTTATAATATTCAATACTTCTTTAACTTGTTAGTAAATCTAATTTTAACATGAAGAATTTTTAAAATTAATTGTAGCATTTTATATAGAATTTTTCAAAAAAATTCAAAATAAAAATGGAAGTGCTGGTAATAAGTACCTCTCTAGAAATATAATGGAAACATTTCTTTTAATAACAGTATTGATTATTTATAAGCAACTATATCAGAATTATCTCCTTTTTACATCATTTTCTAAACTGATGTTGATTAACTGCTTACAGACCTAAACAAATCAAGTTTGATAAAGATTAAATATTATTTTATTAGTTTATTTGAAGATTAATTTATTAATTCTTGTGCATGCATTAATATAAATATCATAAAACAACCATTATCACTTACCTTGAACAAGCTTTTTAGCTCGAAATTTTCTTCTTTAATTCTAATGGTTACATCAGATTCGTATGACATCTAATAGAGTCCATATTGCAACCACTTCTTTTACCAGATACCGGCTTCGGAATTGAGTTATTTGAAATAAATCTTGGCAATACATTTTTTGTTCGATTTACACAAATTTGACATTCAGTTGTAACATCTAAAAAAGATTTATATATGATAAAAAAATAAACCTTTACACTTTGTAAACGTACAACATCGTACTTTTATTTGTTTCGTTATGACAATTTACAAATACTCGACTACAATTTCTTCTACCAAAGTAGGAAAGACAGTTTTCACACAAGTACACCGTCGAAGATATACTGACCTGTAAAATGTTTCATTTCGACGGATAGCTTTATGAAATATTTATTCATGTTTTTCCTCCATTGGAGGACGAATCTGGTTTTACTCGTTACAAATGTTTCACGTGGGACGCTTAACTAGATGTGACAGTACAACGTGTAAGCGAAAGCTTTCCGAATTTTTTTTTCGCAACGCGCAGTTGAGTCCCCCGATTCGTTACTAACTTATTTCTAAACGAAATCGAGTTGCAAAATAAATTACATCATTTCTATAAAATCGAACTGCTTTGTAGAAATAATTGTTAATAATAAGTCAATCATATTTCAAAATAATAAAACACAATACTTTAAAAAACACTTTAATATTATTATTAAAATATAAAAAGTGATTTCATTATTTATAGAATTCTTATAATAGTCTTTATAATTTTTACAACATAAAAAATCACATCCAATTGACTAAGTATGTTTGAAAACAATAAATATTTTATATAAAATATCCTTTAGTGCAAACGTAGAATAGAAATATTCTTTTTTACAAAACGATTTTATGCAGAATAAATATTATAAATAAATAAATAACAATTTTCAGAAGTCGTAACAATCAAGTTAAGAAATAATTTAACAATCAGGAAGACAGTTTACAAAAATACTCATTACATTACACATTAAATGATAGAAATTATACAAAATAACGAATACGGGAGTTTTTACTGTGAATTCAAAATTGTGAATATCCTACGGAACGACTGAAGTTCGAGCAACGTGGCGATTGTCTATAAGTGTGGGAGTGGCAATTTTTCAACATTTCAAATTAAATACATTAAATGAACGAGAAATTGTTTCTGTACTTTTGCCATCACCCGATATAAAATTTTGGACATTCTAGTGTTCTGACGATTTATGAAAAATAGAGCCGAGTTAGACAGCACGCAAAAACTGACACTTGCAAAAATAGAATTTCTCAGAACTTTTTTCTCTTTTTTTTGTATCAATTTCTTTCACCAGCTTTGATGTTTATTTTTTTAAAAAACTGCAAACAAAAATTTAAAAAAAAACAACAGTTACTAGACTAATACTGTTAGTACTCCTTTTCTTTGGTATGGCGATGCCTTTTTACCTTTTTTTTAACAACAGTGAGCAACCCTTTAAATACTTCACTTGCAAAATCGATTATTAATAAACACGCGTGAAAACAACTTATTGCACCCCAAACGTCAACGTATCTTTATTTAAGAAGACAGTGTCGCCATTTTTTAATAAAAATTGTTCATTATACTACATTTTTTACGTAATTATTATCTAAAACTACTTTTATTTGTAATTTGCATTAAAATTGGTGAATCAAATTTAATGTTAAAAAATGGGAACCTGCCACCTTAAGCGCAACAAATTTCACTCCCCCTATTTGACTAACAACTAAGTCTTAAATAAACGTTGATAAAACGCAGCAAAAATGGTCCATTTATTACATTGATTCTAATTAAATATAATAACGACACTAATCACTGTAATAAACAAGGACCCATTAATCTAAGTAATCAGTCCGTGAGAAAACGCTTCGAATAAATTATCCTAGAATTATCACAAACTAAGAGCGTACCATTTATCGCAAAAGTAATCAAATCTAACACGACGAAATCGTCATTGTATGATTTGTACACCGTTAGTTAGTTGGTTAAGAAGAACAAATTACAACGACGATTTCGAATTACAATTCGACTTGAATGTTTCATTGCTCACTAATTCTGAAAATCGCGTGATATGCATGTTACATTTCAGTATAATTTTATTTTGCTTT
>JABFQK010000380.1:0-10504 GCA_022816885.1 Trissoscelio sp. ZL-2020
AAAATAAATCCGTAAAATATTGAAATACAACCTAATAAATAATTGCAATAAATTTACATAATTTACAATACAAAATCCATCCAATTTATTTAAAAAAAATATAGCAAAAAAAGTAAAATAAAACCACCACACTAAAATTAAAATAAAAATCATAAGATACTAATGACGAAAAAGAAAACTAAATCTCATAAATAATAAAAACAAAAAAAAACTTATATTTTTGCATGATTGTGTAACTTGTTTTCCACAAGTAAAAAGTATTTCCCTTTATATTTATCAATGGATTACTATTTAACTCAGTTATATACCACCCGTGAAGTTACGCAACTCAATTACAGGCATTCAGTTAATGAATTGACAAAAAAAACCTGGAATATTGTCGTAATTTCCATTACATAAATATTTATGAACATAATCTTTTATTGCAAAATTATTTAAATTATTATTATTATTCCGCATAATAGCAAACATTGATCCGTATTTTATAAGTTTTATACATTTGAATATTTTATGTGATACATTTTTATCAGAAATTATTTGTATCATATATATTTTCTGTATAAAAAATCATTCATAAATTTAAATCAAAGTGTGTACCAAACTTCACGATGCATCAAAATGTAAAAGATTACATTTATTAAGTCATAAAAACAAATTGCATTACAAAAGCAAATATGTTAAACTAAATATTTTATGCAAATACTTAGAACGATTCTACGAGCAGCATTATAAACTAACCGTCCAATAAAGTTTGAATGAATTTAATAAATCGATCAACTGCGCCGCTACAACTTTGCTATGGGCGGAAGTTCCAAATAAATGCAATTTTGTGTGTGTAAAAAATAGTTTATAGAGTTTTGCCTCTCCTGACAATTCAATAAAAAGTTAATGTAAAACAATTAACACAGCACGAGACTTGTGTCATAAAAAATGTCTAACTACTTTAAATTGTCTCGTAAAACAAATATATTCTAAGCAGCCCTTTTTCATTTGCACGTATAACGTTTCTCGAATGTTCTTGAAGGCTTAGAAAAGATGGAAGAACTTCATTATTGTGACTTCTGGCAGGTTCACTTCGCTATGAGACTGCATTTATCTGTCAAAGACGACAGCTTTTCTATTTTTCATTTCACGACCTAAAATAAATTTATGAAAAAGATGATAAATATCTGATTCACATTATAAATGTAATTTTGTGTGTATATTATAAATTGTGATACTTTTTTCATTACATTTTGATTATAAATTACATAGGGAAACAAAAAACTCGATGAAATGGTGACTTAGATTTTCGACTGATTTGAAATAAAAACTTCTCTACCAAAATGAAAAATATATTGAAAATATATTAATAATATATTGTCAATATATTATTTCGCGAAAAAATATATTGACAATATGTTACGAATATGTTATCAATATGTTCATAAAATATTCATAAAATGTTCAAAATATGTACTCTTAGCAACATATTATTAATTATAATAATGTGGTTTTTAATGTATTATCAGTATATTGCCATTATATTGATAATATAACATAAAAGCGATTTAATAACAGAATATTATAACTCTCAGATGGTCTAGTGGCTAACGCTCGAGTTTCTCATCGAGCAGACCCGGGTTCGATTCCCGGTGAGTGTAATTCTTCAAGAGATTTTTTCAATGGATTGTATGTTTGCTTAGCAATTTAATGTGCTTCTATATATGCAGAAAGCATAAGTACGGTCATAATGTTTTTTTAAATAAATAAATAATAATAATAATATATCGGTACTATATTAATAACACATTGGTAACATATTCGAAATATATTCGTAACGTATTCCTAACATATGCATAACATATTCATAACGTATTCATAACATATTGATAATATAGGGAGAATATAATATATTCACAACATATTGTTATAATGACATTATATTTGTCATTTTGGTAGGGGCACCAACATTTAATCGATAGAAGTTAAGGATATCAGAGTAGATTCATCAAGTCCAATATTTTTCCAATGAAATATAGCTTAAATATGAACAAAACTGAATTTTCAAAATGATGAATTTAAAATTGGCTCTTATAGAATGTTACATTGATACACTGTGAACCCGTTTGGAAAATCGTATCATTATTTTCGGATTCCAGTAATAATAGAAGGTAAATACCATTTTCGGCAAATAAAATAGAAATATTTACAGTTTGAATTGTTGAAACTAAAAACATTAACCAAATACATTTCTCATTCAAATTAAAACAATATCAACAGTAGAGTGAAACTAAAATAATAATGAACTGAAATAATGAAAAAAGGCAACAAAGTAGCATTGTTTCAATTATTAAACGAACAGAAACATTTCAAAAGGTTATCTGTTGGAAGATTTTTGCATGTAATGCATAATAAATAGATAGTTCGATCTGTCCAAAGTCAAATTTACAATGGCTTTATGACAGATGTCTTGATGTATTAGGGCGTAAGTTTGCATTTCATAATATAGAAAGGCCACTTTTATACGACCATTCGGCTTTATTTGATAGAACATTTGCACGCTGGATATTGATATACTAACTTGGTTCAAGCTCGAAGTTTCTGCTTGGTTCTTCGCTCGTAAAGAAAGTTTTTGAGGGGAAAGGGGAAGATAAAACCGTGTGCAGGATGCCAGACCTGATGGCTTCATTTCAATATCAATTTCATCTATCACGAATTTAAAAAACTTGTTGAATAAAACTTACGTTATTTTTGGTGTATATTCCGAATCTATAATTTTGTTGAATTAGGGCAATTTTTAGCATTTTTCATCCGCCATTTTGTTTTTGTAATTTTGACCTTAAATTTGTTATTGTCAACCTCAAAACTCCCTATATATCAAATTTTGTTGAAGTAGAACAACTTTGTACATTTTGATCCGCCATATTGTATCCGCCATTTTGAATATTGAATATTTAACTTTATTTTCGTGGTCAGCGAGTCTAAAAACCTATAAATTGCTATAGATTTATTTATAAATTTATGTTATTCCCTATAAAATAAGCGCGGGCCCACGATGTGACATGTCGCTGGCGGCGTCGGTACGTGAAGGGTTAAGAGTGTAGTGTTTCACTCATAACACACAAGTATTATTATTAGGGGTAATTGTTGGATATAATTCAATTTCCCGTCATTCACTCGCTTGGTATTATTTGTACGCGCGCGCCACCTACATTGTGTTATGCTCATTACATTCCTTCTTTTTTTTCATTCCGATTGTTGACGCGACAACGCTTGTACAAGTTCCTGTTTTGTTCAATATATTTTAATTTGTGATTATAAAGGCTCAACAGGGTATGGACATCAGACACGCATCAGATTAAAATAAAAAGTTTAATTGAACAAAATAAACTCGCGTGTCAAGTCGTTTGGAATTTTCGAAACTCGGGCCACCATTATTGTTATTCGTCCGAAGATCCCGCGCAATAACGCCACTTCGACTGACAAGTCTCGTGAAATAAATGAACAAAGAAGATTGAAACAAACTTTTTTCCATAATACGTGTTAAAAATAGTTACGACAACACTTGATCGCGATCTCGATAAACAAATTATTTGAGAAACAGCGAATATCTTTGAATCGCGAAAACTTAACTTCACTTTTTTAGTACGCAATAGAGACAAGTTAAAAATTGGTCACGGACACGTCATTAACTATTCAAAATGAATACAACACGACTGGAGATGCTGAAAAGCGACAATTTTGATACATGGAAAATCCACGCACAATCCCTCTCGATCACAAAAGACCTTTGGGGCTATGCATCTGGAGACATCCCGCGTTCAAATCTTCCAGCAGCACCAACTGAAGACCAAACAAAGGCATACCAGGATTGGATCTCACATGACTTAAAAGCAAGGTCAGAAATTTTACAGTCGATTAGTCCGTTCGAATTAAGACATACTCGCGGCTGCGAGACGTTGAAAGAGCTTTGGGACAAAATAGAAACCGTATATGCTCCAAAAGGTACCGCTAGCATGGTTTCGTATTTAAAGCAATTAATGTACCAAAAAATGGATGACGGCGGAAATGTGAGAGAGCACATCGCTCAATATTTTGAAATTTTTGACAAATTGGCCATCATGGATGTTGAAATAAACGAAAATCTCCACACATTGATGCTACTTCAATTTCTTCCAAGTACCTACGATATGTTTCGTCAAGCCATTGAATCAAGAGACAGTTTACCCAACTTCGAAACAACAAAAACAAAAATCATCGAGGAGTCCGACTCCATGAGCGAGAGTGTCCGCGAAAGCAATCACGGTGCATTACAAGCGACAAAAACACAGAACAAAGTTAAAAATGAAAATAAATCAAATAACGACATGGACAAAAACAAAGAACGACGTCGAAGTTACACATGTGGATACTGCAAGAAAAAAGGACACAATACCGCCGAATGTTACACGAAAAAGAAAAGTGATAAAAATAAAACGGAAAGAGAAAAGGCAAACAAAGTAGAAGAGGCTTACACCATTGACGTCACCAACGAACAGGCAAGTTTCTATCAACACATCAAAGAATCTCAACAGATGGTGTATCGACAATGGATGCACTTCACATTTGTGCAACAACACACAATTGATGACCCATTCAACGACTATTTCCGGTGGAGTAAATCTGGCAAATGAAACTGCACAGTTGCTACTGCCAAGGGCAACGTGACAATTAACCCTTCCATCAACGGAGCTGCCAAATTTATTAAGCTCGAAAACACTCTTTTTGTACCAGACTTGAAAACTAATCTCTTGTCTGTGTCTAAAATAGTTGATAAAGGTCACCATGCCATCTTCATGAAGAACCAGGTCATCGTCAAGGACTCTGAGGGATCAACCAAACTGATTGCTGATCGGGACGGAGACTTATTTTACTTGCGAGAACACAAATCGCAAGCTCTCACTGTCACTAATGGCAATCTGTCTCCACTCGATGCATGGCACAATCGATTTGGGCATCTGAACAAAAGGGATCTCAAATTGATGAGTCAAAACAAATCATTAATCGGAATCAGTATCGATCCAAAATCCCATGACATCCCATGTAAAACTTGTATTATAGGAAAATTAACTTCTTCTCAATTTCAGGTTCGTGAGGAAAGAGCAGCCAATGTCTTTGATCTAATTCACTCAGATGTTTGCGGTTCCATGAGAACCAAATCGCTGGGAGGCTTCAGTTACTTCGTAACGTTTATAGATGACCGCGGCAGATGGTGTGAAGTTTTCTTCCTTCACCAGAAGAGCGAAGTTCCAGCTAAATTGGATGAATTCAGAAAAATGGCGGAAACTCAAACAGGACAAAAAATTAAAGCCATCCAATCCAACAACGGAACTGAATACACCAATTCCACGGTTGACCACATCCTCAAGGACAACGGGATCCAGAGACGTTTGACAGTTCCATATATGCCTCAACAGAATGGCGTGGCGGAGCGCCACAATAGGACCTTGGTTGAGGCTGCGCGATGCATGCTGGTGCAATCCGGTCTGCCACCGTCATTCTGGGCTGAGGCAATTGCAACTGCCAACTACATTCGTAATCGATGTCTCTCTCGAATTCTAGAAGATAAAACTCCTTATGAGACATGAACAGGACGCAAACCAATCGTCAGCTACCTCCGAACATTCGGGTGCGAAGCTTTCGTACTCGACAAAGCACCAAATCGTGGCAAGTTTGAACTGAAAGTCAAAGAGGGAACTTTTGTAGGATACTCATCCACGTCCAAAGCATATCGGGTTTGGATACCGAAAGAAAGGAAAATATACGTCTCAAGGGATGTGAAATTTTTTTGATATTTTCCCATCTTTATCCTCGAAATTCTTCGAAGAATTCATTTCCACGTCGACCAGAAACGGCCGATTCTCTGTCCTTGAAAACTCTACGGAGAACCTGACCAGGATTATCGAAGTACCTGACAAGAGTCCTGACGATTCGTCAAGCTCCGAAGATGTAGAACCGGATCAGGTCAACAACAAGGATGAAGACTCTACAGATAAAGTCACCGACAATCGTACTACAGAGACCGAACCTAAACGAGGCCCGGGACGACCGAAAAAGATTCGCACAAGAAATAGGGGACGCCCGGCCAGAGTAAAGCTAAAGCCATGCTCGACAAACTAAACCGTGGCGATTACGTCTGTAAGCTTTAACGTTCCTTGTATGGCTTAAAACAATCTGGGAGACAATAGCATTCTTGTTTAGATCAGTCACTAAAGAACATGGGTCTTAGACCCACCAATACCGATCCTAGCTTGTACGTGGACGACAAGAAGAAAATCTTCGTTCTCGTCTACATAGACGACCTCTCTGCGTCAAGACAGTTTATTTTGACTCAAAACAAAATCTGTAAATGTTGTGACACAAATGAATTATTTTTGTGAGTGCGGTGAAAATTGGTCAAATTTTGCATGGTCTTTACACCTATATTTTTACACTATAAATATACTTGCTATACATTAAACTAATACTAAAAAAAGAAAATCATTAGAAACGCTTATATTATACTGTTTATTAACATGAATTTTTATTCAGTGTAAAGTGGGAATTTTTGGGGTGTTTGTGTGGGGTAAAAAGATAATACCTGTTGCTAATATAATAACTTTGTTTGTACATATTTACACTAAAAATATACCGACTTAAAACAGAATTTTCGTGTTCTTTATTATGAACAATTAGAGCAAGCTATGAAAAATAAGTCGATGGTTGAATGAAAGAATAGACTTATTCAGAAATTGTACAAAAGAACCAGCTTCTTCAGAATTTGTATGAAAAACTGTCGTATATAAAATTTGTATGAAGAACTGTCTTATTCAAAAAATGTACAAATTTTGAATAAAGTGATTCTCCGTATAAAACCTGAATAAGTCGGTTCTTTATACAAATGCTGAATAAGCCGGTTATTCCATTCAACCATCGAAGTGCTAATCAACCCCTTCTTTTAATCGTGGATATATTTTGTTTTATATCCCCGAAAGACACCACTCCATTTTTATCCCAATACGACCTTCTGATTCTTAATTTAAGCAATAATAAATATATTTTAATATTTCTTATTGTTTTCAGGTTCCGGCATATTGCAACAGGAAAAATGTTAAAGGATTTGAAAGATATCGATCTCTCGTTACGAACAGTAGCAACTCAATTATTAAACGTTACAAACCATCAAGATGTTACAAATAAAAGTCATATTCAATTAACATCAACTAAAATACCAAATACGAATAAAAGTGACAAAATAATAAAGAATGATACAAATAAAATAAAATCTTCGAATGTTGCTTCTTCAAAAGTGGAAACAAGAACGGAATCTACTGTTGCAGATACTACTGCTTTAATTTACGGAAGACCAATTAATTCTAAATTCTCTTATTTTGGAGGTGGACATCCTGGCGAAGCAATGGCGTTAACTGAAGAAGAAATAGAAAGAGAACTTAATATAACAAAAATAACTACCACTCAGAAGAACGAACCAACAACGACAGGTGGTATTTCCACATGGATACTTTTAAATCCTCCATCGACATCAATGAAAAATTTATTTGAAAACGGTTCTAACTCAGAAGTTAAAGACTTTAAAATTCAAACAACAACTAAATTACCAGTCATAGAAGATAATGCATATGTCACGCCAAAGACTGAAAAAACTCAGTCTATTCCAAATAATAAAACTTCAACGTTAGATATAAAAAATAATAGTGAAATTATGTATAAAAACAATTCAACTATTAAAAAAATAGGAACGTCACCATTATCAAATTCAAAGCCATTAAAATCCGAAAAATTAGATACACAAACTTCAAATAAAGATCTATTAAATCAAAATGAATCTCTTTCGTCAATGTCAACTACAATTCGTGAAAATGAGAGTAAAGAATTAGTCACGACTTTAAACCCAATCCCAAATACAAAAAAAGGTCCTCAGACAACTCAAGATATAAAATTACAAAATACAGCCACAAAAATAATTTCAGTATCTGCTAATATGTTAAATAAATCTCACAATCAAACCAATAGAACTAAGAATTCGTCGAAAAGAGTCACTCCAAAACCAAACACAAATAAAACCGAACATCATTATACTTCAAAAATTGAAAAAGTAACATTAAAACCTACACAAATAGTAAGTACTGAGAAAAATGCAGCAGATGTAAATGATCAAACTGTTTTTACAACAAAACTTAAAGGTACAATTATTACTTCATCTAAAAAACAGAACAATACTAATATTGTAATAAATAAATTACAAGAAATACCTATAAAACTAAAACCTACTCAAAATAATAAAATAAACAATACGTCAACTTTACAAGAGAAGAAATATAGTCATGAAAATGTCAGTAATGATAAACACACTAAAGTTGTTACGCCTATTTTTAAAATTGAAAAAACTGATTCAGAAATAAATAAAGTATCTAAAGTTTCAAATATTTCTGATAATATTGAGAAAATTACTGTTAGTTCATTATCCCCCACAACTACAACAAAAAGACCGCGACATAATTCAAAAAGAAAGAAAAATAAACTGCGACGACGTAAACCTAGTACAACAACAACAAATAAAACAATGTTTTCCAATACCATTGATGAAACTACTATTTATGATGGAAATTTAAATTTACAAGAAATACAAGAATCAAAAATTGAACCAGAAACAAAAATTGCACAATATAATACAACCAAAAATAAACAAAATAATAAAAATACTATAAGTACGCAAATCTATAATTTTTTGAGTCGTGAAGTTATGCCTAGTTTTGGAGTTATGTCTTTAGTTGGATTAGGATTAGGCCTCGCGTCTTATTTCTTATATCCATTTGGTGGCGTTATAACACGCAGAAATTATTCAATAGAACCAAATTATAAATATAATTTAGATGAATACGGAGGAAGTAATGGTCAAAATGAAGAAGATGTATTAAAACAAGTTTTTCAAGGTATGACTAATTATGACAATGATAAGTATAATAATAATAATTACAACAATTATTACCGTTATTATGGTTTTAACGATCCAAATACAGACGCTTCGAAAAAAAATAATAGGCAATATTCAACTTTGACTGATTCTAAACAAAACCTCGCTGAAAACTCTAATACAAATATAAATAATAGAAATCCTGACTACATTCATCAAGATACAAATCATCCCTTGAAAATAGAAGAAAGCAAAAAGAATATCACCATAAATTCAATTGGGAATAGACAATTTGTCGTAGGAAGCATACTAAAAGATTATACATCTAACAATTTCCCGAATACAAATAACAATTTTAATACTACTGTAGAAAGTTCGGAAATCCACGAGAACAATAAATATTATGATTATACGAAACATGTTAATGATAAAACGTCTAATATTTATAATACTGTAGACAACATAAGTGACAAACCTGAAGAAGAATATAATCAACTTGAAATCACTTCAACGGTTGTCGCAGTGGAACATGGACCACGGGCTCTTAAAATTAAACGATCAATTGATAAAGAATCATTAAATTATAAAAAAAGCTCTGTTATACAAGTTATACCTCCAAAGATTGAATCCAGTAAAGAAGATTTTAATAATGAAATTTTGGACATAATTGATACTGTACTTCCACACAGTAGTGAACGTGAAAACATAAAAAAAACTGATTTAAAGAAAAACAAATTAAATGAAAAGAAACTAGGAAATAAAGAATTTAATGGAAAAATCTCAACAAATAGAAGTAAAGAGGAAATTTCAAATACAATTAATACTGCTCCTGTTAAAACACCTACAGGTTAGTAAATTTTAGAAAGTATTTACAACATAGCATAATAACTAACCAAACTGAAAAATTTAAAAAAATAGAAAATAATATTCTTAGTTAAAATGTTTTCGGAACAATTTTCGTCAAAATTTAGAATGAAAAATGTATCCATTAAGAAATAGACAGAATCAAACGTATTCTTAGTTTTAATTGATCCTCCAGCAAAACAGGAACACCTATAATAAGTATCAATTCTGTTCACCCTAATAAAATTCTATTGACAAGCAATATCACTAGAATATCCCCAGAATATTATTTTAGGATATCCCAAATATTACAGAAATATTCGATGATCACAAATATTACAGAGATATACTCGGTGAATACTAGTGTCCATGGTTATATCTTATCTGGAATATCACAGAATGATATCCTGGGGATATTTGTAGCATATCATACGATATCAAAGGATAAGAAAAAAATTATAATTTTTTATATAATTGTTTATGAATATATCAAGGATTTTATTCTGTGACATTTCAGGTATGATATAACCATGGACATTAGTACATCTTAAGAATATCTTTGGAATATTCCCTGGAATATTTGTGATCGTCTTTGAATTCTTATTCTATCAAATTTGCTCGATGCAACATTATAAATCTAAAAATAGATAGAAATTCCTCAGGTTATTACCAAATAATTCTTTATGTTATTACCATGATTTTCTTAATGGTGGAAATTAACATATG
>JABFQK010000381.1:0-10498 GCA_022816885.1 Trissoscelio sp. ZL-2020
GTTATAATACTTTTCTTTAATCACAAATGATCGAAGTTTTTTTTACATAAATGGAGAAAATAATATTTGTTTATTTATAATACAACGTAACATATAATAACATTTTTTATATAATGTAATATATTAATATTAAACATCACAATATAATAATTCCGAGCGCAACGAATTAAAAAATGTTAACTCTTTCCCTCTGGAAACTAACCTGTACACATAGCCAATTCTGATAAAAAATGACAGCAATTTTTGATGTTTTGTTCTTTTAATAATTGTATTTACTTATTCGTTTCTCTTATTAATCTTTGTATATAAAGGGTATATACCCGTTTATAGTGTTAAATAAATAAATAAATAAAAATGTTATACCTGACAACACTACTAAAAACCAAAATTTCAAAAAATTCCGAAATCACAAATTTTTTTTCTGTCGTTTTGACGTAGAATCCCCCATATATTAATCATATTTGTACAGCAGAAGAGAGTTTGGATGGATTTATACTGAAATTTTGAGATAAGATTCATCAAAAACTTTAAACGCTTATATCTTATTAAATAACAGAGACATAAAAATTCTAAGTTTAATTCGTGATCGCTTAAAAATATATATCCTATTTCACAGGATATCTCTTATTCAAGCCAGGACAATTGATATACATCATATTTACGACTCATTTTAGTCGGAAATATATTTCTAATGGTGAAAATTTCGAATTTGTTGAAATTGTATGCATTCAATATTCCGTCACTCCGACCATATTTTGTATCAATTTCCCCAGAGTGATTTATTTTTTACTTAGTCCCTTTTATTTTATTTGATGTTTTCTCACTTTTTTCAAATCATTTCAATATGAACCGCAGGTAAATTTGTCGCATGAGGCAATTCGACTGGGTGGTTGTAATTTTGTTGAAGGCCATCCCCTGCTCGGAAAAATTAAACCATAGAACAATTCTCCCGACGTCGGCACGACGCAACTAGCTATTCATCTCTCAGCTTTCCTTAACAAGCGTAAAAATCTGGAGCACTTTTGTCCTTGCCATGCGATCGACCGACTGTCTCCACGGAATTCTTGATTTGTGGGGGTCCGTCGTTATTTTTGACAGAGTTGTTGGAAAAATGGTTTGCATGTGTTAACACGACAACCTTTCTCTGGTTCCTTCTGACGCTCTGAGATAGATTATCAAATGGTCAGAAAACAATGCCTCGAGTTTCTACTCGTAAATGGCTTCATTTTAGAAATCCAATATTCCCAACTGCAACTTTTAATGATGACAAAAAGTGACATTTTGTAATATATATTTCCGAAATCAATAGCCAACCGAGCTACTTGAGAAAATATAACATACACCATTGCGGCCCTCTTTCTTGACGTTTATTTGTTATATGAATAATGGATTGCTCCTCAACAATATGAATTATCCGCATTTGCTGCGAGATTGACGGCTCCATGATTTGACGTATAACCCTTGTGACGTAATCTTCAAACTAATGTGACGTTTCTTCGAGGAGATTTAGTGTTTCATAAGGGATTTAATGCAGCCATTTATTGATCCTTTCATATCAAACGCGTGTGTTGACTCGACGTCCGCTTTCTGATGCGCAATGTACAAATAAGAAATACGATTTCTTTTTTTATTCTCGTGTTGTGTAGAAAAAAAAAAACAAAATGGTCCATTTTTTCACGCTCCAAATTGAACCTGAGCATGACAACTTGGGCTGCAAAAAGTACACCGGAGAAAATAAAACACGGTGTTCTTCAAAGACAGCGGAGATGGACATTCCTCGTCACATTGTTCCAGATATGTCGCCGAAATGCGAGCCATAAACCGCATTTCCAAGTTTTTCCGGTGCTGCCGAGGGGCATGCAAATACACTGTCCGTAATACTTAAAAAGGAGACTGTAAACGCTGAAACAGTGACTTCTCGACGAACACGATCTGATTATGAACAGTACACAAAAGTTTTTCTTCGAACCTTTCTGCCTTTTTTTTAGGGATGAACAATGATTCACTGTAATTTCGGAAATCTATGTGGACCCATGTTCAATACTGTAAAAATGTCATTCGCTCCTTTATGGCTTGTAAAATACTGGATCAGTTTTAAGAATGATTTGTTTTCGGGATCCTTCGACGGAAGAGAAGAAAAAAGAATATTAAACAGTAGAACATTGCTTTAAACTCTGAGTTACATTCATTCAATTGCAAATAAGAAAGAACGTCTACTTTTTCCGCATTCTCATCAAAAGTACGAAAATTTTCCGAAATATTCAAAATAACTAAGTGTAGAAATGGTATTCTGAAAATTGGCGCCCAACGTGGGACTCCATTATATATTTATTATTATTACAATTTTTTTTTCATTTTTCAATTTTTAAAATTTTTCCCTGAGTCAAAAATTTCAAACGGCCTTCTAAATTTCTTTTCTAAATTTGTGTGTTTACTAAAAGTAAAAAAAGGTTGAAATCCTCCTGAATCAACTTTTGTATTCCAATAAAACGTTGTTGCGGCAAAGTCTCGATTCGTCATCGGCCACAATTTAATGCTATAAGTCTCTAATAAGTAAACGTTACGTCTCATCCAGCGCAATCCTTGTCAAAGTATAATATTTGTCTAGTGGAGCCCTTTCCTGTGTGCCTTTTTTTGTCAAAGGGCCACGCCATTTCGATTTTCCACCCACGAGGAATATCGGACTAGTGATTGTCATGTTTTGTCAACTCTTTTTGTACGGCACAATGATAGCTGCCACTGTAAGAAGAACGAAGAGATGTCGGGTACCGAAGGGTACAAAAGGTGCGGCGGAAGTCTTGCTAGTTCTATATTCGATATGTCACTCGAAATAACGCGTGATTTTTGCGTACTTTCAAGAATACCTAGACAAATAAAAGCTCTTCTATTTGGGGATTAATGATTTTTTAAATTAGATCTCAAGAAAAATGCGATTTTAATGTTAGGGTCGTTTTCAAATGTTCTTCTATCGAAAGTAAATAAAATATTTGTTTTATTTTGAATTTATTTTGACTTAATTAGGAAAATTCAAATTTTCAGTGAAAACTAGGATAACTCAGATATTCGTTCAAGAATAGGATATTTCATAAATGGATGTAAAATGTAATTAATATAAAATAAAAACATATATAGGAGCATAAATTCAATAAAAATTTCTTGGAACTTTTCTATCTACACAGCATCCAGAAAGAAAAGAGGCATAATTCGACAATTATGTCGCAAAAGGCGAATGCGTGCGACTATGATAAATCTATCCCATTCCAAATTTATTACAGACGCTTCTGGCGCGAATGCAATTCTAAGGCTGTCCCTAAGGTTATGCCGCGTTTGAGGGGTGCGATCTGTGGTCATTGACCATCGACCAATCGCGTGTTGCACGAAACGATAAAAATATATCAGGGATGGAAAAAGGGGACACGCCAAATGTAACCGCGATAACAATGCCGCGTGGTTGATGCGTCCGATGCATATGATCATTTTTCCATTTTCCCTTTCGACGATGGGGAGGAGAGAAGCTTATATAGATAGGAAAAAAATTAAACTTGGGTTCGGGATTCATTAACGACTGATGGCAAAGGTTTAGTAATTTACCCGAAAAATAGAACAGAATGGTCGGCTTTCCTGCGATTAAATTAATTGGATTTGGAAGTTATAAACAGAGTATTGATTTTTTAATATAAGTATTATATTCTTAAGGTTTTTTTTCTTTTTATGATTTTTGAACATAATTTAGTGGTTTTAGGAATTTGTATAGTTAGATATTTTTTAAGATATTTTTATACTATTCTGATATTCTTTTAGTATTTTTAGACATTTCGAATTAGAGTTTCAGACTTTTTTTTTTAGTTTTCAAACTTTTTTGAGAATTTTTCATTCATTTTTAGACATTTTTAGAAGATATTGTCAAACATTTTTTATGTGTATTTTAGACTCTTTTAGACTTTTTGCAGATTTTTTGAGAAATGATTTAAAGATAATTTTTAGATTATTTTAAATTTGGTTTAGTGATTTTAGACGTTTTGAATTAGAAATTCAGAATTTGTTCAAACTGTTTTGAGAATTTTACATTCATTTTTAGACTTTTTTAAGAGATTTTCAGACATTTTTGGTGATTTTTTTCATCTTTTAGACTTTTTTATATGTACTTTAGACTTTTTTAGATTTGTTTTAGGAATGATTTGAAAGTTTTTAGATCACTCTTAATATGAATGAAAAACTGTTACACATTTTTAAGACATTTTTAAAAAATGTTAGGGTTGTTTTCAGCAATTTTCTGCAGCTTTCAGAAATTTTTTAAGACATCTTTTAGACTATTCTAATATTACTTTAGTCTTTTTAGACGTTTTGAATTAGAGTTTCAGGTTATTTTAAACTTTTCTTAGAATATTTCATTCATTTTTAGACATTTTTAAGAGATTATCAGATACTTTTGGTCATTTTTTTTTATATTTTTTATATTTTAGACTTTTTAAAAGTTATCAGACTTTTTGGCGATTTAGAACCTTTTTTAGACTTTTTGTAACATATTACAGAAATTTCTAAGATTTTATTGAATATTTTGTAACCTCTGTATACGTTTTTTGTTAATTTTTCAGAATTTCTTTTTAAAATTTCAGATTTTTTTAAAACTTGTTCAATTTTTGTTTCATATTTTAGACTTTTTTATGTGTATTTTAGACTATTTTAAACTTTTCTGACGAATGATTTGAAAGTTTTTAGACACTCATGAATGAAAAAGTTTTATGCATTTGTAAGATAACTTTAGTACGATTTTCTTTGTCTTTTTAGAACATTTTTTTAAAATTTTCTGGAATTTGTTCAGAATTTTTAGACATTTCACGATTGGTTATGACTTTGTAAAAAAGCATTCATTGAAGAAATTTAAAAATTTGTTTTAAACTTTAGAATTTCCTAAACTTTTTACACTTTTTTACAGTTCTGCAGACTTTGTTCAAATTTTGTAAGTCTTTTATTTTAATTATTTTTCAAAGTTTCTTAGACATTTCCAAACCATTTTCAGACACGAAAATATTCGCCCTCAAAAGGCTACAAATACTATTCTAAAACTAACAAACAAACTTAATGAATTTTTTCGCGTCATCTTTAAATTAGGTACATTTTTTCAAACATAAAATACAAAGAATACAAAACTAACAATGATATTCAAATCATTCAATATCACAAAGCCCATAAATAATGAAACGTCATCAATTCCACTTTATAATGGAAACATTATAGCAAGCAAGCTCTCAGTTGGTCGACTCCTAAAGAGGTTGTCTTGATCGTAAGAGAATTGTCTTTTTGGCACCATCAACGCGTGCTGAACACGAGCTACAGCAGCGCTTTTTTATGCTATGGGCGGCTCGCCCCACCTCTTCTTTCTTTCTCATCTCGTCTATCTCTGTCTCTGTTGTTCCTACTCCTACTTCGATTATTCCTTCCGCGTCGTCGCTCGCTCTTCAGCTTGTTTTTTCTCTTCATCTTTGCTCAGCATCTATCGGCGCTGTTTTGCAATATATTTAAGAGACCGCACGAGCCGGATTACATCTGGAGAAAAGGGAAGCATCGCGCTCTTTTATTACGAGACTTCGTCCAGGTAGACGAAACCGCAGTTGGCGCTGGCTTAGAATTACCCACGAGATAACGCAATATCCTTTGAGACACATTGACGAAAACTTTATACAGAAAAATAACAAATCTGGGACTCGTAAAGCGATTTTCAATTTCAGTTTTATTGCTTTATCATTTTTTGTCAGGAGTCTGTCACATAAATTTCGAACCATTTTTTATATCGTTGTACTACTGCAAAAAATAGTATAAAATATTATAAATAAAATATATTTGAAAATTATACAAAATTATAAATGTTATTTTGGAATCAGATATAGACAAAACTTTAAACGTTTATATCTCGTTAAATAACAGAAAATTAACTGAAATAAAATATTTCTCATAAGCAAGATTTAAAAGTGTCTCAAAATTCTAATTAATTTTAATTTTCTTAAGTTCATGTAATTCTATTTCTATTACTTTCTCTTTATTGGCGCTAGGTGGCACTGCTATTTCTGTCTTCTGCAACTCTTCTGAAAACTAGATTTTTAGAAATTATTTTGCTGAAAATTACTCATTCAAGCTAATACAATTGAAATTCAACTTTATGGTCTAATAGCAGGTTTCTATTTTTATGGTCGACATAATCTTTTTATTGCTATGAAATAACACCACTTTACCATATTATTAAATATCTAAAAAACATATAAAATGGCCAATAATCTGTCTATAAACATATTGTAATACCTTTCGTTTAATCTCTTTATGCAATTAAACCCCTAGTAGAAGCTTTATGTACCATAAAATTTAAATCACCTAAAGTGTTCTTTATCGTTTATTCAATGTCATAAACTTAGGAACATTTTATTGCGTGAAAATAATCTTAATAATAAGTATTAATGATATTAAAATTGAAGAAATAAAAATGAATATTACACATTTATTTTGTACAATTTTTTATACTTAATAAACAATATTTAATTATATTTCATGAACATTTTCCAGTATTAGAAATAAATATTTCGCACAGTGCAGCATAAAAATATATTTTCCAGGTAAAAGCTGCACGCAACCAGAAGAATAGGATTCTGTGACAACGAAATACTAATTCTGAGTTGACGCGTTCAAGAAGATGAGTCTAATGCTCAAGACCACGTGTCGTACTGTGCAGGATAAAAATCTCGGATTTTCTACCCTCGTAAAATCACCTTACCCCGCACGTCTTTATCCTTCTACTCCTGTGACCAATGCTCGTATCTTTAAACGACTTTACGCGATGTCATAAATAAATTTTACCTCTTTGTGTTACAGTACAAAGTCAAACTTCTTTTTCTCCCTGCAATATTGCCACGAAAGAATAATTTTAAGCCACAAAAGTCATTGTACTATTTTTATTTTCAGTTTATTAGGTGCTCTCTGTAGTTTAACCAGTGAAATTCACTGATTAGATGTAAATGGCGCCCAAAGTTAATAACTGGCGCCTAAAATTTGTTATGGTTAAAATTTGACAGTATATTTTAATATCAAGGTATAATAAAATTGTATTTTTTAGAAGTAGTAAAATTTGATAGGTTTTTTGATTGAGAAAAGGTATCCGTGCTAAAAAGGTGAAGGGAAAGATAATAGAAACGGTGGTCGCGTGCCATCGATGAACAACTAAAAATACTCGAACGCCCCTGCGATGTTAACCACGCCCGGTATAAACTATCACTTACAATTCTCACTCACTTCCTCTAATAAAAAATAATTAAAAAGTTCCGATCCTCGTAAACGTACCCGTTGACGAATGAACGATCTTCATATTGATAATTATTTTCACCACGCCCTCTACGCGCAGCTTAGAAAGGAAGGAATGAGTTTATCTTTTATTTATTATGGCTATAAATTAGGTTGATAATACCGTTTATATTTAATAATCAATTATACTTGTTTCTCGAAACATAAAAGGATTTCATTTATTCATTCATTTTCATGTTTTTATCTAATATTTGTTAAGATCGAATAACTAAAAAAACTTACTTTGTATAAATTTAATGAATTAAACAAATAATTTTTCTTGTATGAAAGCTAAAATAATATAAAAAAGTAGACGCGTGCGTACGCGTTTAAATGAAGAATTGTCTTCCCTTTCGTTAATCTCAATCTCTCTACTTTCCATAGTTTTAACCGCTTTTATCATCCCCTGTAAGAGCAGCACATTTTGTTATTAGTGCGAGCGTGTCGCCCCAAAAACTCGATATTTTCAGCTTTTTAAAAAAACACGCATTCGCTACGCTCAAGGCTTCACTATCCGTAGAATAATGCCGTATACTGAGAACAGAAAGAAGCTCGGTTTAGTAACGAGCGACGGAGACCAATGCACTCGTAACCAGTGCAAAGAAAAGCGATGGAAATAAGGTTAACACATCTGCGTACGAATGTGGCCAAGTGGTGTGCCCTACGCGTTTTTTCAGTCATTATTTCCCCGCTTTCTCATTTTTCTTAACTTTTTATTTTGCTTTTTTTTATCAGAAACTGCAATTTATGGTCAGAAGAAAGGAGTGGATTTGTGTAGGATATGTAATAATAAAACGGAGAGCGAGTTGAGCTATTGTGGAAACAAATTCGAAATGAAGCGAAACGAAAGAGGTGATTTTAGGGGAAAGAGGAATTGGTATCAAAGAGATAGTGTAATTTTTTAAATCTAAATCTAATATTTTATATCTCCTATTTTCTACATTTGAACCAGTGAAATTTCACTGATTAACAGTATGTAGTGACTGAAATAATCAGTGTTATTAAAAATTTAATGATTTATCAGTGGATAGTCACTGACTGCATTAGTGATATAAATTGGCGCCCAACGTGGGGCCAAAAGTTCTTCACATTACATTACATTAATTTATTTTACTAAGACAATCATCGTTTAAAGTTTCCACACATTTTGAAAACCCATTCAATTTCAAAATCATTATACAGAATGAGTGAAGATTTAATTTTTACAAAACAAACGTCGAAATGTAAACAAAACATTTCTACAAAATATTTACATAATACATTTGACTTTCTTGACATTCTAATTTAGATAAATATTTTTATTTATATTTACAATCTTCGTTTCTATATTTTATAGAATAATATTGATTAAATAATACTTGATATTTATTGACTAAAATTTTAAAAAAAATCGTAATAAGGCAGGTCAAATTCAAAAGGGGTTTAACTCTTTCAGAAGGCTGGTCCAACACGCCTAATGAAACATTAGATTTATTTGCACGTAACCGCATGCAGTGTGAAACACTAAGCCTTTCCAAATACTTAAAGGGGTTGCAGTAGCAATGGGGTTGAGTATAGCTAACCCTCCCAAAATAGAAGGGTTGTGCAAAGTTAAGAAAACCACAATGGCGACGTAGATTGAAAATGGCGTCATCAATTTCCTCGACTAAATCAGCTTAATTCAAATATTTATGTAGTCGAAAAAAATTTTTCAGTAGAAAAAATCAAAACTGGTAGAAAGAAACTGATTTACAAATTAATTTAAAAAATACAAGCGTGTGTGACTTCCGTTTGGGAAGTTTTCCGCGCGACATTTGTCGCGATAAATCCTGGCGCTATTGCTTTTTAATGACACGGAATTAGTTTGCGCGATGAATATTCGTGAGATCATAACTCGCTTCCTGTCATTCGAAAAAATAAATATTTCGTGGGATTCTGTAGAGGTTATAACTCAAATGAAATAACGCCACGTCATTCTGCGCTCGGAGAGGTGCGAACATGGCAGATTAATGAAGCCAGGGCCTATTTGGACTTCTCGTCGTCATCTCACCTCAAACGTGCTTTACGACATTATCTTTCGCAACATGTGTTTTCTGCTTTAAAGAAAGTTAACGCGCTGCATTTTTCCAAATTGCTGCAGATCCTCACGAGAATACACAATAGTTTAATATGGCCGACACACATTCATCTCTCGAATTAAAAAGCCTCAGGCCTTTACATCCAGGACTCGAATAAATAATACAAAAACAAAACATATAAATCCTGCAATCCTAAGATCAGCTCGTGGCTTAGATCCTGCAAGATATGTTAGAAATAAGTCAAAATTTCGAATTTTTTGAAATTTTGTGCACTCAATATTACATAACTGCAACATTATTTTTAACTTATATGACATTCGTGTCTCATTTATGAGTCATATTAGTACAGCAGTATTGTTTTCGATTGATTTCGAACGTTTCAAGCCCAGGTCTCTTAGCACCAATAAATCAGACCTAATAAGGTGCGCGAATCAAATGAGAAATTCTGATCAAAGTCATTCTCTCAATCGTTTTACAGTTGCGTGAATCGAGAATAAGGGACCAGTAAATTCCGAAATAAGCGCAGGGTGACCATTAAAATGTGTATCCACGGAGCCACGTTTCCAAGCTATTGAGCTCGAACAATGATACAAATATCATACAACGAAGACTAACGGATAGAGAAAAACTGCCGGTCTCTTTCTCTCACGATATCCTTCAGGTCCGAATCCCTTGTGTTGGCTGCACCTCCTATGATGGACACTCTTTCAAACTATTGCCCGCGCCCTTTCTCAGTCCATCGGCATCGTGCAGTTTGAACAACTGTCCGGCGGCAGCGGGCCAACCCCTTGACCCCCGGCTTGGCAGGCTGGACATCGACGAACATAAAGGAACGCCATACGCGTTCGCCGAAAGGGGCTGGGGTCCAAGGAAAGGTTACCGGTCTTTCCCCCAAAACGAAATCGAATTCAAAATCGGACCACCACTTCGAGTTACCAATTCATAAATCATTGAACCTAAAACGGAAATTCTTCATTTCCTTCTTAAGAATCTAATTACTTCCTTGTAATTGTAACAAATTACATTGGAATGAAAACAAACGTTGGAAGAGTTTGAAATCTACAGCTGAGCATGCTCTTTGAACTGACATAAAAAACTGAGTTAGTTTCAATACA
>JABFQK010000382.1:0-10497 GCA_022816885.1 Trissoscelio sp. ZL-2020
AGACTGCGGCGGAAAGTGGACTTATCGCGCCGAGGAGCGAAAAGTGCTCGAGGGCGCATGCCCGAGAGCACTTTTCGATGCGAGGCGCGATTAGTTCCACTTTTCGCCACGGTTAGTGACAAGAAAAAAGAATTTTTCAGTTACTTACTTTTATATTTGCTTTTTCCATTTAACAGTTACCTATATAAAAGCAAATAAAAAAAATTGAACAAATTTTGTGGTGTTATTAAGCCAAAAATTTATTTTTCTTATAAAAACTTTTTTAAGAATATTTTTCTTGGAATTTTCTAAAGATGTATCTTTCGAAATTGCAATCGAAATATATTATGGCAGATTATACAGATTTTATAATAAATTACATCTTTACATATTAGGATGGCTGCAAAACAACAAAACTTTATGTACCTCGGAAAAAATTTTGAAATTGTTTATAAGTGAAGGAAATTGTATTGGTTTAACATTTAAATAAGGGTAACTCGTGTCGCAAATGTAAAAGGTTTCTAAATAAACTAAATAAAAAATATATCATGAAATCATTTTAAATCTAGAGAATTTTTATGTAATATTATTATGTATTAATAAAATGTAAATGCGAAGTATAATTGGCATTCCCTAACTTTTTAGCAGTCAAATCTAACTTTTCAATCAATTTTTTCCTTTGAATAATTTGAATTTCAGTACATAATTAAAAAACTCTATATTTAACCCTTTGATTAATACATTTTTCAAATCGTCCATTTTGTATAAAAATTCGTATTCAGAATGTTTTTGGGTCGCTAAATATGATTCTGATATCAGATTTTCAAAATTCAAAATGGCAGATCCAATATGGCGGACCAAATATTGAAAAATGAATTGTTTTTCTTCAAACTCGGTATATAAGGGTATTTTTGATCCTCGATTACGAATATGAACTTTTGAACATTTCAACTTTGGTGTGCAATAACTCGAAATTAGAAATATATACAAAAATATATCAGTTGAAGTTTCTTTTTTATTTGTTCATCAAGAATATAAAAGTATAACAAAGTAAAAAGTATACCCTAGTGAAAATGAAAAGTCTGAAAATAGTCTGAAGTTACTCTGAATTTGGTCTGAAATTGGGACATTTCAGACTTCTTTCAGACCTAGAAAATGCTCCGAATTGTGTCTGAAAGTATCTGAATGAGTCTGAATGAATTTGAATTATCTGAATTGAATCTGAATTAAGTCTGAAATGTCCCAATTTCGTGAGCATTTTCAGACCAAATTCAGACTAACTTCAGACCATTTTCAGACTTTACATTTTCACTAGGGTAGTATAGTTTAAAGTTTTTCAGAAAATTAATTGGCGTATAAAAACGTGTTAATTCCTGAAAAAACGCTAAAAACGTTCTTTCTGAATGTTTTTCAATGTAAATTCATCGATTTCACCCCTACTGGAAAAAATATGTTTAAGCCCACCCTAATATATATATATACAATTAATTATAAAATTATGTATAAAAAAATAATGATAAATATCTTGAAGCATCCAGCAACAAAATTGTCAACCAAAATTGACTATATCTAAGCTCTTTATGTAAAACACAGAGAAACCCTCCAGCATAGTTGGAAAGCCAACGTACTCGAGATTCTGCTGGTATGTGATAATTATATTAAATGAAAATTGTATTATTATATTGAGTTATTAAAGGGTTAATAAAGTGTATAACGACATTAGATGCCATAAATTTTAACCGGGCAGATATAAATTAATGTCTTAATAAACGACATGTTACGCTCATTTGGGTTGAACAATAAAAACATGTTTAATGCATTGTATTAACATTTCGCAATGATTAATGGCAATTCGGTAAAGTGATAAGGAATTGCTTGGTTGCGGTCCGTTTTTGTGTTATGTTAATTTTTGTATTAACATTCGACAATTTTCATACGAAGAAACACGAGGTTATATTAACCATTAGGTTTAACGGCACAAGAAAATACGTTTTTAAAGATGGCTGATGTGAAAATGAAAAATGAAAATTAGTGCACATCGTACCACAGTGTATGCCACTAGGTGTCACTGCTGATGGAGTGTTCGAAAATACAATATTGACGTGTTCGAATATTAAAATGACAAAGATTAAAAAAGGACGGACAATACAGAATAGTTTTAATAAATTATTGGCGTGTTCACTTTCCAACAATATTTTTTGTTAAGGCGATATATCAGTCAATTTTTTCTCCATTAGTGCGAGAGAGACAGACAGAATGGAGTTCTGTGAGTGCGAGTAAGAGTTCCGAAATCGACTGATATATCGCCTTAATAAAGGATGCACTTATGTGGGCTGAATTGTCCTTTATTAATAAGAAAAATTGTTGGAAAGTGAACACGCCATATATCTCTCGAGCGAATTTTATGATTTCAGGTTTTTGTAGACGCGAATAAATTTTATATTTTTACAGGATCTTCAGTTAATACAAAATGAAAATGCCTTCAATTCCAGTCTTCCTTTTTCCATTTAATTTTTTATTTTTATATTGGAATTTTGTTTTTAATTTTATGATTTATATTACAGATTTTTTATGCCAAGCATAGCGCCCACTGTATTGTAAAAAGAACTATTAAACTTTTTTATTATCACAAATTGACAATTAAAATTATAGACTTATAGGAACTTTGCTATAATGTTTAAACGAAAAATGGCTTTTCTATTTTTTTTAATTATTAAAATTATTTTTTATATTAAAAGAATTAAGTTTATTTTTCTGCTATTAGCAATTTAAAACGAAAAAAAAAACAAAAACAAAATAGATAAATAAAACAAAAATAGATAATATTTATTTTTTATTAAATGTGTTCAAAAAACACCATTGTAGGCTATTCATTGCAGACTTTATAATTTATCTTCAGTTAATAATAAATTTTGGAGTTTATTAGGAATCAATAATATAATATCAAGATAAAATTATTATTGTATCTTAGATAATGAAACAAATAATATTTATAATTGTGATTTATTTTATATATGTCATAATTATGAGCAATATACCCTACCGATTACAATGATCAAAGAAATAATCAGATTTAATCACGCTGATCCATGATCAGCGATATAGTGATCAGAAATTGTCAGGTTGTCCGATCAAATGTGTTTATTTTTGGTTAGAAATAGAAGTTGAAATAAAATTATAAATGTACACAACTGATCACATTTGATCATACTTTTGTACATACTTGCAGTGATTGGCTGTGTGTACATTTGTGATCATTTCTGTACAGAAGTAATAAATTTAAAAAATAATAATTTTAAATATTATAAATGTACATAACTGATCACATTTCATCATAATTCTGTACATACGTCCACTGATCAGCTGTGTGCACATTTGTGATCGTTTCTGCATAGAAATAATAAATTAAAAAAATAATAATTTATTATTATTTAAAATATTGGAATAAAGAATTATTGGAACAAAAGTCCATTGGAACAAATGGATTGGAACTAATGTACCCCAATCATTTTAAATAATATTATAAATGTACACAGCTAGTCGCATTTGATCGTAATTCTGCATAATTAATATTATTCAAAATTACTTATTTTAAATTTATTATTTCTGTGTAGAGATGATCACACCTGTTCAGTCGGTGTATTTACAGAATTATGATCAGATGTAATCGACAGTGTACATTTATATTATTTAATTAAGGTACTTCCTCAGTAAACTCGTTCGCGTCAGAATTTAATAAAAATTTGAATATTTGTTAATGAATTATTAATATACAATTTGGTAAAGTTTCGGTACATTTGGCTTATTGTAAGCCGAGATATTGAGAGTTTAAATTACAAAAAAATACATTACTATATTATGGAATGCTGATCATAATAAGTATACATTTTTCAAAATAAGTAAATAACTTTCATAATAATAGTCAGATTTGCACAAAAAACGGTCATAAAATTGCTTAAACTAAGATAATTATAATCTGCGTCAAAGGAAAGTGATTCTGTACATAGTCTTGAAGTTATTGTAGTTTATAGTTGGAAAATATTTATTAAAACGCCATATATTGAGAAAGATGTTGCATTTCTATCGGCTGTTGAAGTATAGTCTCACTGAAAATGTTTGATAAAACTTCAATATTTTTATTAGTTTGTGCTTGATTAATACAACTAATATAATATTTTATATTTATATTAATTAATAAAAAGAATTTAAATTAAATTTTTAATGTATTAACTTTTGAATGAGACTGTGACAGTGCATTTGTGCAAAAATGCACAATGCACATGAGACATTTCTTTGCAAAAATGATCATAAATGTACAATCAGCTGTTCACTGGACATGTGTACAGAATACAATATTTTTTAAAACTACTATTTCTGACCACAAATAAACACATTTGATCAGAAAAAAGGAAATCTAAAACTGGTTTAGGTTAATTGAGCAAACGAACACTCTATTAGTTAATTTATTTTGAAACACACTCTACAGATTTAAAGAAATTGCTTTACTCTCTTTCCCAGTCGTTTACTCTTCTGTGGGGATAGAATAATCCATTAATAATAATAATTTGATTGTCAATCTTTACTAATTTTTACTAAAAAATTTTTTTTTTGAAATTTTTACGAAAATCACGTTTTGGAAAAAAATATTTTTTTTTTCGAAATTTTGACAAAAATCATGATTTTTTAAAAAAAATTTTTGGCAAAAATTATGATATTCCAAAAAAAATTTTTTTTCCGAAATTTTTACGAAACGAGGGCGGGGATAGAATAATCCAATAATAATAATAATTTGATTGTCAACATCGGTTTTTTATAAAAATAAAATTTAATGCACAATAATTTTCGTTAAAATGAGCCAACATATGTATATCAGTTCATAACAAATTAAAAAAAAAACAAATAATATTCGTTTAAATGATCAAGATATTTCTTAAAATGAACTAACTAATTCTTTGCATAAGAAAACAAATATTATATAAAACAATAATATATATGAATTTCGTTAAAATGATCAAATTTTTCGGTAAGATAAACTAACTTATGTATCGTAATTTATAACAAATTTTAAAAAATGAACTGATAGCAATTAAATAATATTCGTTTAAATGATCAAATTTTTCGGTAAAATAAACCAACTTAAGTATCGTAATTTATAACAAATTTACAAAAAAATGAACTGACAATAATTAAATAATATTCGTTTAAATGAACAAGATATTCGTTAAAATGAACCAACTAATTCTTTGTATAAGAAAACAAATATTATATCGAACAATAATATATACAATTTTCGTTAAAATGATCAAGTTTTTCGGTAAGATAAACCAATTTATGTATCGCAGTTTATAACAAAATTTATAAGAAATAAATTGATAACAATTAAATAATATTCGTTTAAATGATCAAAATATTCGTTAAAATGAACCAACTAGTTCTTTATAAAAGAAAACAAATATTATATCGAACAATAATATATACAATTTTCGTTAAAATGATCAAGATTTTCGTTCAAATGGTAATATTCTTTAATATATTAAATATTTGACGCCCCAGTTTGTTATTGTTGCGCCACCTGTTACATATTTTCGGAATTGTTACCGACCGAGAGTTTATTTTCTAATTCTTATGACTCTCTACACGTTTTCCTTCCACATTGAATCTCGATTATATCTCGAACGATACTCATCACCAGAAGCCCTTTCGTTTAAATGATAATTCGTTTAAGTGAGCATGCCCCAATTTTTTCTTCATTGTGGAAAAGAGCCGTAATAAATTTAGCCAAAACAAAAATTATGATTTTAGGATTTGCACATAACATTAAAAACATAAACAATATAACATTCCATCAAATTTTTATTGGTCAAACGTCTATCCATTATGTATCTTCTACTAAAAATTTGGGAGTAATAATTGATTCAACTTTATCAGCAACAACTTATTGTGTCCTTCATTGTACATAAAAGACTCACTTCTGGACTTATTATCCTAATCTTAGACTATTGCACATTTGTACTTACCAACATATCTACCGAATTAAATTCCAAATTCCGCTTTATTTTCCAAATTCGATCAGACATTTCTACCTTCCTGTAGATATATAATTTCCTTCACGGTCATAAACCGACCTCCCTAATTAACTTTTTATCTTTACTATTCTTTTCAACTAACTCATTTCGTTCGTACTTTTCCGTTTCAACTAACTATACACCACTAGAGAACCTCTACACTGGAAAGGTCATTTTTTATTTCTGGGGCTAAATTTTGGAATAACCTACCTGCCCCCTCATATTGTAACTTCCTCATTTTTAAACATTTTTGAAACTCAACTCTATAGGTATTTACTTCAGCAGCAATCAATTTAAAAATTGAAAAATGATAATTTTTGGATAGTTTTTGTATTAATTTCCAAATTAATTATGAAACAATTTTTAAACACTTACAAGTGTTTCCCATTGTAAATATGTAGATACAAATTTGAAGCACTTTTAAATATTTCTAAAACGAATACCAAATTGTTTTATAATGATACACTTATTTTCGCAGTGATATAATTTAGAATTATTATTACCTTTATAAAAATTATATTTTTAGTATATTTATTAGTTATCAATGATTTTTTTCCAAATAATAAATTTTACTAATTTATACCTTAAAAGGCACTATAGACATAAATATAGGAATGAATATAACATTAAATAAAAAATAAATTGAATAATATAGGGCCACCTGAGGTAATTGTGACTTCGGGGTAATTGTGATAAATAGTATTTTCACCCATTAAAATTTAATTTATGCAAAAAGGACATTTTAGAAGAAAATATATAGATGTCGCTTTAAAGTGCTTTTCTCTAGAATTGGTCAATTTCAAGATACTATAAATATCTGCACTAAGAATGACGAAATAATAGTATCACAGATAGTGATAAAGTGTATATTACTGTAATTAGAACAACTAAATATATAAAAATATATAAAAATACATGTTTACATGATCTCTCAAAATGATCAAAAATTGGACATAGAATAAATAGTCCGATTTATCATTTTTATATCATTTATTTTCCATACAAATTATAAACATGTTTTTCAAATACTGTACATATACTGAGTTCTATTATACTTTAAAACCTCTAATTTAATGATATATTCGCTTCATTTATATCAATTCACTTGTAATCATTTCGTTATCTTTCATTGATGACGCCGGCGAGGGCGGGCCAATTCGTTTCAGCGCGAACAATGACAGAAAATTGCATCGCGCCCGTCAGAAACCTCAAAAAGAAATTAAATGCTCGCGAAAACTCATCTTCATTAATAAAATCACAAATTTTCGTTCCAATTGGCGCGCCGTGCCGAATCGCTTCCCCCACCCTCGCCGAACTGGATGTAATATACAGATGAAATTTGTGTATGTCTCGCACGGTATATTAATGCATATACTTCGTTTTAGTTTTATCTTCTTCTTGCTCTTGTTTCTTCATCTTCATTTAAAATTGTGATAATCAAGCTCAATCTTTTGATATGGCAGTTCCAGGATATGACAAAATAAGCCACAAACATTTGCGTCGTGTAAAATCAATCAAACTACGTAGATGCGTACAAAAAGAAACGATCATCAAAAGTTCACTTAATCGGGCGACCTCAACTCAGTTTTCATCCAGATTTTTCTCTATTTTTGCACACGCTCCAATGATATCCTTTGAATTCATTCAAATAAATTATATAATTCATTTAATAAAAAAAAAGTTGCACCTATATCACAATTAACGTTTACAATATATAATACAAATTTGAATTAAATTAATTGTCTAATAGTTATCTTATCAAATTAGCCCTAGTCATTGGAGCGAGAGCTCATTTTCACTGGAACTAACTGTTGCAAATCTCGCTTCGGTTGTATGCTCTTAAACTAACTTTTGCTGTTTGACTTGTCTGTCGGTTCTCGATCTTGTCCTTCGCAAAAATTTGTCATCAATATAGAGTGAGAGAGTACTATTTTCTATCTTCACAGAAGACATAGATAAATATATATTTTCATAATCTTTTCTTATAAATGTAATTTACTTACTTTTAAATCATTATTCGATAATAATGTTAATAATTAATCAGTGTCTGTGCTCGTTTTTTTTTTCTTCTTCCTTATTTTATTTCCATGGTTTCTTTTAAATCGTCGAATTTCAATAATTTGTGTACTTTCGCATGAAAAAACTCACGCAAATGAGAAAAATTGTTTTCTTTCGGTTTGTATACATGTATTTATATAGATTAATTACAATTTTTTTAGATGTAAACGGACAATATGGGATTTATCTTTTTTTCGGAGAGAGATGCTAATTCGGCCTAGAAATTGTGTCTCGAGTCTTAAGTAGCAAGTACAAAGGAGATCAATAGTCCGGCTTTGATTTTCGTTGACCCTTAATTCTTCAAAATTCAATTCAATTCTGAATTCAAAAGTGAAGAACAAAAGTATCCGGGCCAACTCGAACAACCGACGCGCAAAAGTCAAAAGAATTTCTAAGCCCGCAAGTAGCATTTTTCGATGGACAATGTACAGTCTGTGATTCAGATTCACAACTTAATGAAATACTTAGTCAGCTGCCAATTACAATAATCAAATCAGATTGCAAGTCTCACCCTTATAAAAGAAGTCAAAATAAAATAAAAACAAAAAGAGATACAAAGTGTATACTTAAGAGAGAAAAAATAAAGGGGGCGTATTTATTTCTGACTAAAAAAAAGAGATCAAAATACATTGCCACTTGTTTCGTAAAGGGTCATTAACATAATAATACGATAACTAATATTAATATAAAACCTTAACATATATTGTAAAAAGTATCGTTCTTCTTGTTTTGCGTTAGTAATCGGCAAGGTTCGTTACGAAAACGAATCATCCGGAGGATTGCTTTGATCGAAATTACGATCGGTCGCTCCGCTTCATCATGAATTATTTATTTCATCAAAATGATACAAATTTGTTTTCAAAACATTTTTCTTCCAAAAATGAATGTACAATTTTTTTTTTTTTGGATTTAACAATAACGCAGTGGAGTTCGATGAATTTTCACGCTTTAAGTACGACGATTCGTGTCTTTGCGATATGCACACGGTACCAGTAAGAGTAAAACATGAGTACAAAAATCAGAACAGTAAAAGAACAAAAAAAAAGTGCGTGTGTATGCGTGTAACTTTATTCGCACAATGCATCAGCCAATCGGAATGCAGTAAAATAACAGAGTGTTTACTGTATTTTAATTGGTCGTTGATTCTCGAATGTCATTGGTTCATAAATATTGTAGCAAGATAACAAACTGTATCGCTAAAATGTAAGAAAGTGATTGGTCGATTAACTATAGAAAAAAATGGTAAAATACGGAGGTGGCTACAAAAGACGCTTAACTCGTTCACAAACATGGTTTCTTGGTTTTTTTTTTACGGAAGTTGTTCGTTGTTTTACAATAAAATTGGAGAGCAAAAAATTTTAGCCGTAGAAAAGAAGCGATGAAGTGATTACATTATACGGAGAAAAATGTTGCATTAAATAATAGTTGATAAATAAAGAGAAAAGTATCAAAATGGGACAACATTTTTCTTCGTATATCGGGTGGGACCAATTAAATGAATAGGATTTAGCGACAAATCCAAACCAAAAAACGGTTACAGACTTCGTTGATCGCAAGACTCTTTCAGAAGATACGAAAGGTGCGGTATAAAACGATACGTAAAAATCACAAATAACTGAAGGAACGCATAAATTAATAAAAGGGACACAAACTAAAATGGGACGTCGCAATAAAAGAAGCATAGAAAAAACTTGAACAAAAAGGAAAGCATGATGAAATTAAAAAAAAGAAAAAAAAAAAAATAGAAGGTCGGAATTGCAATGGCATCGTTTTAAACTTTCGTTTCCTCGGTTTAAACTTAAAATCACGTTGAATAGCTTTATACACGATCATTTTTCAATAACAATTTCAATTGTTACTTCATTGCATTAATATTTAACATATATTCTCTTACAACTATGTATGTATAATTGTGTGTGAATGTATTTTCTTGTTTGATCTATTGTCTAGTTTAAGAATAAAAAGTATAATACTAAACATACTTGTCGACACCCGACTTTTCCCTAAACGCCACGCCGCATGAATGATGAACAAAAAAAAAATCTATTGGTATAACATTCATTTTCATTTCGATGCAAAGAAGCAAAACATAACAAATACAATAAATCAGAACAGACAGAACACAAGAGGGCGGCACCATATCAATTATTGTCGAACTTTTTGAGTCTAGATGGCGCTCGTTTCGTCGAATTTTATCGCTGACCGTACAAAAATAAGGGACGCGTTCAGGCGAAGTCGAGGCTCGGGTTCTTACTTTTTTTCCTTCTTTTTTTTTTCCTATAATGATTTTCTTCTTTCCTGCCTTGAGAAACCCAGTACGAATTTGTTCCCGGATTGTGCCACGCGAAACGCCCCTTCCCCTTCCGCAAAACGAATTGTCTCGTCCATTCCATGT